>MJUU01025082.1:42646-74494 GCA_002080025.1 Modiolus philippinarum
GCCCCTGTGACACTGATCAATAATCGTATTAATTATTGTATATTAAATGAAGAGTTCAGCTGATTCCGATTATTTTTTAATATCTATAATTCAATTCTAATATCCATAAATCGCCTCTGTGACACTGAGCAGTTCTCACAAAGTAAAAATGTATATTATATAAAGAGTTCAATTGACCTCGACTTTTTAAGTATCCATAAATCGCCTCCACGACACTGATCATTACCTGTATTACTTTAAACGGATAGAAGACAAACATTCAATATATGTTTTAATATCTAGCGAACTATTAAATAGTGCTTTGAATAATTTAAGAAACTATTTAAATATGTAACTGAGCATATATTTTGTATGTTTATTAAAAGAAATACATAAAAAAACAAAAAACCATCATAGTTTAAAGAAAAACCTTTAATAATTAACTTAAATAAATGTAAGCGAATTGAAATTAATATACTAAACTTATTCTTGCATTCTGAAATGTGACATCCATTCTTGTTTTATTCCCTTTATCTCTGCCTTATATAACATTGCTTTATGAAACATTTATGTATTGCGTAGTCCAAAATTTAATTTCTTTTTAGTATAAATATAATTGGAAAAATAGATTATACGTCTTCAGTTTAAACTTAATAATTAAAAATGACCAAAACAATTAAAGTTTTTTGAAAATTATACTTTATAATAACATTTCGAAGGAGTTTATATGTTGCGAAGTTAAAATTTAATGTCTTTTTAGCATGAATATGGTTGGAAAGTAGATTTTAAGTCTTCGGTTTAAACTTAATTATTACAAGTGACCAAAACAATTGAATTTTTTTGAAAATCTAAATTTTTATTAACCATTCGAAGGAGTTTATATGTTGCGAAGTTAAATTTAAATGTCTTTTTAGCATGAATATGATTGGAAAAGTAGATTTTAAGTTATCGGTTTAAACTTAATTATTCAAAATGACCGAAACAATTGAATTTTTTGAAAATTTAAATTTTAATTAACCATTCGAAGGAGTTTATATGTTGCAAAGTTAAATTTAAATCTCTTTTAAGCATGAATATGGTTGGAAAAGTAGATCTTAAGTCTTCGGTTTAAACTTTATTATTCAAAATTACCAAAACAATTCAAAATTTTTGAAATTATCCTTTATAACTACCTTTCGAAGGAGTTTATATGTTGCGAAGTTAAAATTTAATGTCTCTTTAGCATGAATATGGTTGTAAAATAGACTTTAAGTCTTCGGTTTAAACTAAATCATTAAAAATGACCAAAAACAATTTAAAGTTTCTGAAAATAATACATTATAATAACCTTTGGAAGGAATTTATATGTTGCGAAGTTCAAATTTAATATCTTTTTGACATGATTATGGTTGGAAAAGTAGATTTTAAGCCTTCGGTTTAAACTAAATCATTAAAAATGACCAAAACAATTTTAAGTTTTTGAAAAAAATACATTATAATAACCTTTGGAAGGAATTTATATGTTGCGAAGTTCAAATTTAATGTCTTTTTAGCATGAATATGGTTGGTAAAGTAGATTTTAAGTCTTCGGTTTAAACTTAATTATTAAAAATGACCCAAACAATTCAATTTTTTTTGAAAATTTTAATTTTTTATAACCATTTGAAGGAGTTTATATGTTGCGAAGTTTATATTTAATGTCTTTTTAGCATGAATATAATTGGAAAAGTTGATTTTAAGTCTTCAGTTTCAACTTAATCATTAAAAATGACCAAAAACAATTCAATTTTTTTGAAAATTATACTTTATTATATAAAAATGAAAATGTGATTACTTTTAGCATAAATATGAATGCAATTACATTATATTATAACTTATTTATTTTTGAAGCAACTGGTTTATTGCCAATTACCCGAAACTATTCATTTATGCAAATAAAATAAGGAACTTTCGGGTAAAGTTTACTTATTTGTTTTCAAATTTTGGATGATAATCAGTAAAATCTATATATTAACATGTATTTCAATCATATCGCTGCACCTATTGGAGTAAATAATTGAGTTCAGCAGTGCGCTCCTTTTGTGTGGACTGGGACTAATATAACTGTTATATTAGTCCCAGGTGTGGATGAACTCTTCAAATCGTAGTTTTCATTCATTTCACTCGAGTATGCATCTCACACTATTTATAAGTTGAACATTCTTTCAGCCGTAATAGCAAAAAAAAAGACAATTAAATGTAATGAATCAAAAATAAAATACATATTAAATGTATTTTTATCAAAATCATTGTCTGTGCAGCGTTTAAAGAAATACAGTGTAATGATCAGTGTCACTTTATGGATATTTAAAAAGTCGAGGTCAACTGAACTCTTTATATAGTATACGTTTTACATTGTAAGTACTGATCAATGTCACCGAGGCGATTTAAGGATATTAGAATTGAATTATAGATATTAAAAAATAATCTTGGTCAACTGAACTCTTTATATAATATACTTTACCAATACTAAAATGATCTGGGTCAGAAAGGCGATTTATGGAGATTTGAATTATAGATATCAATAAATCGAATTATGGAGATTTGAACTGAATTATAGATATCAATAAATCATTTATAGATATTAATAAATAGCACCATTTATTGATATTTAAAAATGATTTATAGATATTTATTAATGATTTATTAATATCTATAAATTGTACACTATTTTAAATTGCTATAAATCATTTGTAAATATCAATAATTCATTTCTAAATATCAATAAATCATTTTTAAATATCAATAAATAAATTTGTATTTATTGATATCAATAAATGCTGATTTATAGATATCTATAAATATTTATTAATATCTATAAATGATTTATTGATATCTATAATTATTTATTTATATCTATAATTCATTTATAGATATCAATAAATAGGGAATAAATTCCACAACGGCTTTCCATACAAATGAAGTCGAAGCTCATTATGTTGATATTCAAGTTATAGGTATGAAAAGATTTAGGTTATCAGAGTTTAGAGACATTTTTGGTCAAATGAGACATGATAATTCATTAATTGAGAGAATGCAAATTTTAATAACTTGAATACATTGAGATTAAATAATGTTATATTGTTTGCAAAGAACAATTATTAAACTCCAGTTAAGATAATTCAATTCACCGTTTCAGAAACTGAAATTGTGGGTACAGTCATTATATTTCAAATTTTGGTGTACAAGCAGATTATAACATTGTATTAATTAATTACATTGTAACAGTAAACACCTACAGTGGCCGAAAATCACATGACTTGCAGTCCACAAGGGAACTGTACAAGATAAACACCAAAGACAAAAAACCAAGCGTAAACAACATTTATAGGACCTCTGGATAGCTGGATATCGGATATCAGGTGTTATTGTTGTAAATAGGATAGTTGTGTTTATTGTCCGCATGAAAAATTCATTAAAACCAAAATTTGTTAGGAGCAGTCAGTTCTAACAAAACATGTCTTTTTGTTTTACTGACATTGCTGTGACGGTATTTTGTAACCATAATGTATATCTTAATATAAACATATGGCAATTAAACTTATCATACTCTTGTTATAAATAAGAAAAATTACTAAAGAAATAAATTTCAAATTTTTTTCTTCATTTTTCAGTCTGACTTGTTCCAAGAAGATCTTTACCCACCAACAGCTGGCGACACACCTGCCTTGACAGCTGAAGAATGGATTGGTGGAAAGAATGCTGTTCCAATAACGGTAGGTACTTGATACATGTAGATCCAAAATTCATGTAAATAGTCAAAAGTGGATGATATGTAGAACACTTTCCCTATAAATGAGCTATTGTTGCTCTTTGAACCTGTTACATTAGTAAATTCAAGATTCAGATGGAGTTTGGCTTAACAAGAAAAGGGGGAAAGTTAGCCTTGTTCGATACTTTTTGAAGGAGTTATGGGACTTTGACCAAAATAATGACTCTGTTTTATACAAAAATTGACCTTTTAAGCACTCTGATTGCTACAAATATTGAGGGATGTTCATGAAATTTATATCAAATGTTAAAACACTAAAACCTTGGTCAAGTTTGAAAATCAGCCTCGGTCCATACTTTTTATGCCCCCGGATCTTTAGATCGGGGGCATAATGTTTTTGCCTTGTCTTTCTGTCTGTCCACAACTTAAACCTGGTTTATAACTTATAAATCAGATGTGATAGGAACTTCATATTTGGTATGTGTATTGATCATGTGAAGCTGAACACCATTATGCAAATTTCATTAAGGTCAGGTGATAGGTCAAGGTCACAGAGGTCAAAAGGTCAAAATCTATGATCTATCTATCTAGATTTTGACCTTTTAACCTCTGAACTTGTGACCTTGACCTTTGACCTGACCTAAGTGAAATTTGTCTAATGCTGCTAAATTTCATATAACCAATATACAGGCCAAATATGAAGGTCCTATCACATCAGGTTGAAAAGATATAGGCAATGTTAAAGTTTTTGTTAAAGTTTTCAAATTTGTAATCGGTGACCTTGACTTTTGACCTGACCCAATTTTTTGTGGTGGATTTATATTAAGCTTTATTAGACCTATTCACATATAGAATATCAAGTGTCTAGCAATTGTAGTTAACCAGCTATAGCAAAATCTAGATTTTCCAGTAGCTCATTCATTACAATTGCTAGAGGCTTCATATTCTATATGTGAATAGATCTAATGGAGCTTAGTACAAATCCCCCAAAAACATTTGGGTCAGGTCGAAGGTCAAGGTCACTGAGTGAAAATTTGAAAACTTATCATTGGCGATCTTTTCAACCAGGTGTGATAGGACCTTCATATTTGACCTGTGTAATGATCATATAAAGCCGAACACCATTATGCAAATGTCATTAAGGTCAGGTGAAAGGTCAAGGTCACAGAGGTCAAAAGGTCAAAATCTAGATGTTGCTTTTAGCTTGTTGATAACAATTGCAAGAGCCTTGATATTCTATATGTGAATAGATCTAATGGAGCTTAGTACAATTGTCTACTCAACCTTAATTTCTAGTGATGGCAATTTTAGCATTAATTATGTATTGAAGACATGGCTGCTACCAGGGGCATAGTGTTTCACAAACACATCTTGTTTGACAGAGTTATGGGACTTTGACCACAATAATGAATCTGTTTTTTTTTTTAAATTGACCTTGTAAGCACTCTCATGGCTACAAATTTTGAAGGATTTTCTTGAAGTTTATATCAAATGTTAATATCACTAATACCTTGATCAAGTTCAAATATCAGCTTCAGTCAGTACGTTTTGAAGGAGTTATGGGACTTTGACCAAAATAATGACTCCGTTTTATCCAAAAATTGACCTTTTAAGTGCTCTCATGGCTACAAATTGTAACAGATTTTCATGAAATTTATGCCAAATGTTAATACCACTTATACCTTGGTAAAGTACGAACATCAGCCTCAGGGGGTACTTTTCGTATCCCCACACATTTTATTCTGGAATAGCCCTGAATGTTTGAAAATATTACAACTTCAGATACAGTACACTGCTTGACCGGCAGGGGACCCAGGAATTCTATTCTTGTATAACATTATTGTAGTTTCAATTAGCATGAATTGTCAAGCGGATCCTGATAGAATTATCTATATTACAATTTATAGAATTTTCAAATATCAACAGCATTCAGCACTTTGATTTTTTTCCCTCAGATTTCACTAAAAGATGGATATGTTCCTACACAAAAAGATAATTTTAAAGTCATGAGAAAGTCTAATATACTGGATAAACCAATCACTCAACAAACTAGAAGTTCAACAGTAGAACAAACATCAGCAGCACCAGAAGCTTCAGGGGCAGCATTACCACCAGTATGTATAGTAAAACCAGTATTATCACAAATAACATAGGTCATTACCACTGGGTTTTGTTATTAAACAGAGTATACCAGTCTGTGTAAAATGGATACTAGTCAGTGGTCCTATTGGCAAGCTGGATCCAATTTGTATTGAAATACCAAATTCTGGTCAGATTATGGGGTAGAGTTCTATTAAGTACTTTATGCATCATATGCTTTTGATAATTCTAAAGTACTTTAAATTGTCACATCTTTAGCATGGAAGAATATAGCTTTCTTGACATTCTGCTTCAGATTGCAAGATTTCTCCAGATGTCAACTATTCTTTCTACACTTGGAGTGTGTTTGAATTTAGACTTCAAACTCCTAAGTTTCTTATTGTTATTGCTCAAGTTGATAAGGATGTTAAGGCATTCTCCTGTAAACCCATTAAGATTTTATTTAGATAAAGTTATCTTGTTAACCTAATGTTGAAATATCTGACATAATTTTGTTTTTTGTTTTAAGTTGATGATTTTTTTTTCACATGTTAACTTGAGCAAATATTTGTGATCCTGACAATATAAATAAGTTAACATATAAGTTGTTATTTTGGTTGGTACTTAATTTTTGCTTTTGCTCACAGTTATTTGAAGTTTATTTGCATGCCAAAAATATATGTTGAACATAACATTATACAAAAAGTTTAAGAAATCACAAAAACAAAATGAACAATTTTGGAAAAATTTCAAATATACGACATGCTTACATGTTATATCATAAGAAAAAACTCATTTACAATAATGAATACAAATTACCGATGCATGTTAAGGTTGATAGCATATTTTGTAGCATAATTTGTATCATTGGTAGTTATTTAAAAATATAACATAGAAAATATACTAGTATATGATAGAGACATGTAGATATATGGAATATTTACCAGTATACAAACTATATACTCCAAATAAAGATACATTTTCATGTGCATTTTTAAGAGAACCTATTTGTTTTTAGAACAAAGATAGTGAAAATATAACTGAGGTGAAAAAAATACTTGAAATTTCCTGCAAAGTCTCTTCTTAATGCATGCTTTCAAACTTTATTAAAAATAACTTTCTTGCCTTTTATCAAAATATTGAATATGATATGCGAGACATGCTTATAGCTGCTAACTTTAATGGTATGGAAGCTTTGTTTTATGATTATGAAATGTACTGATATATCTATGTAGATGCACAATGTTTTCATTACCTTGCAACTTCAGAAATTATGTATTATTGCCAAAGCTTTAGTATTTCAAAGAAAAAGGACAATTTCAGTGGCCTTTACCCATATGATAATGAAAGGTCTGTTGGAAATATTTTGCTCAAACTTGAAACTGTTTCAAAATTATCTGCAAATGAAAATCCATCATAATTTTTAGTTTGAACACAGGTGATCTTAAGAATACAACACCTGAGTATTCCAACATCCTGTTAAATCTGACATAGTTTATTGGTCCTAAAAGTAGTTTTTAAGGTATCTCGGTGGTAATATTCTGCCATATTCATTAAGAAATTTAAGAAAATAGTATTCGAAACAGAAAGAAAGTTCCAAACTATTTAAAATTTTTATTCCTTATCACTTTCACAACATTTTTGTTTCAAAAAAAGGTGAAGTAAAACTTGTGTGCTTTAAATCTTTTGCTGGATTATAGAAAACAGAAATTATGCAAGGGAGATAATTTGGTAAAAGAATTTAATACAGATATCACTAGAGAACATTTCGCAATTTATCTCTCTTATTTCAACGGTGACCCCTAATTGTTATTTTACCTATTTTAACCATATAATGATTTCAAAACACATGCAATGCGTGAACAAAATCTATGATAGATTCTTAAAGCTATTCCTCATATAATCATGTTTTGTACCATTTCTATGTAAAATCCTCAAATTTTCAATTTCAGTTTTGTGCTTAAATGCACCATGACCCTCAATTTTTATTTTATATTTTTAACAATAATACAATCATGTTTCTACACAGAAAATTTCACAAAATTCTATAATAGGAAAATAATACCCTGCAGACACCTTAAATGTGTTTTAACCTGAGTATTCTGACATCCTGTGTAATCCAACATATTTTTATGGTCCCACAGTGTGTCGGATTAGACAGGTTCCACTGTAATTTAAAATGGATCAGTTTCACTACTGTTGTAATCTTAGAAATACAGAAATAACGAAATATTATTTGAATCTTGTACTCAGATTATTACGCATTAATAAATAAATCATTTTGAACGCCTGATGACAGTTACCTTTTCTACTTATTGCGTTTGATATAATTCTTAGATTAAGATACAATTTATATACAGTACTAGCCTATTCTTAGGATTCTAAAATTATGTTTCCTCAGATTTTGAGCATACATCCAGCACAATATATAGGAGGGATTAAGTATATCTCAATCTGAAATTTATGTAAATTTGGTGATGATGTTCCATACTCTAAATATTTGTGATTGATTTTCTGCATACACTAGTGTTTCTGTAAGAATGAATAAACATATTTCTGAAGCGGTAAGAAATTTATTTCAAAAATAGCGTATTTACTTGTAACTCTATACATACTATTTCTGTATTAAAAGCATGGATTTCTGTGTTATCTACTCGTATATCACCACATGTCAACTGTTTTTATTTTGTGTACAACAGGGCTTCGATCCACAGGGTATACTAGAAGATATACGAAAACTGAAATTAATAGTGAAAGCACACGAAAAACGCATAAAGACATTAGAAGAAAAATTATCTCAATATGAGGCTAATTCAACGGAAGAGGAGGAGAATGGAGAAAAATGCTAAAAATGTATAAACATTTTCTAATAATGGTGTGATGTTTTTATATTTGGAGTGCTTTGCATGTTTTTTGTTTTCATTTGGAATAGTGGTGACCTGAGAGAATGCTAATATTAAATAGAATTTCTTAGTCAATAATCATGTTTTATTTGTTAGTCATTTTTTCAGCAGGGCTATTTCAGAAATCGTTTTATTATTTTCTGTATGTAGGGTTTCTAATAGGGGTGATGCAAAAATCTCAATCTTTGTTCTTTGAAATGATCTTGTTATTTATAATAGAATAGAGGCATATATCTAAATAAGATGTTAAGTTGCTGTCCATGAAGAAATTGGACAGATTCTATATTATGACTGGCATGACTGGCACATGGCAAACTTGATCCAACTGAATTTTTGGTTCCATTCCAAAGCTGAACCTTTATAAATTTCTAAAAAAAGAGACTGTTTTCCATATCTACCATGGATGGCTCAAAGTATGTTCCTTAACAAAGCAGCTGAATTGTGTACAAAATCAAGGAGTTAACTCCCCTTATTTTTAGTGCTTTCTATGTAATTTATTACTCTAAATTCGTTGCTGTAAATTAAAAAACTGAACTCCCTTTTGGAGATTATAGGTGTTTGTGAATCCAAAATGCTAATAGATTTTTGAAAACAAAATTTTTCATGTTCCAGCCACTGCCCGACTTTTCTATGGACATCCTAGAATATATAAATATGTAGTGCAATGTGTGTAAATGCATTGATGGGCATTTTACTGAGATTTCATCAAAAAGTCACTGGGAACAACCTTTTCCTAAAAATAAAAAAAGTTTTGATGAAAAAATTTCGTAAAAAGGAGAAAATTTCAGTCCTTAGAAGAACAAGCATGAATACCTATACTGTAAACTGAATATCTCAGATTGGGTCTTCAAATATGCGTTTTTATTACACAATCTAATAATGCTAATGGTGTCTATTTATAGTACCTAAAATTACCAATAAAAATCTTATTTGCTAAGAGCTATATATTTCTCTTGTAAAATAGTGATTAATTAGTAATCAATTAATTAATAAATAATTTCCTGATAAAAATCAATAATTTTAAGACAATAAAAGGGATTTGGTGTTTTTATTCATAATAAATCTTGATAACAATAGGCATGATAGAGATTGATAATATTTCTGATACAGCCCTGTTATTAACCTGTAGTTCTTTTCTATAATTGTATGTTTAATTTTGGTTGGTGGTGGTTGTAGTAATAGAAGTATTAGATATGCATTTTATTTACAGGAAAAAATATCCAGTCAATATAGATTTTTAATTTACGAAATGTTCAGTATAGATTGTTTTACAAATGTAGTTTTGTTACCTTTTGTTTGCATGCAAGGTGCTAGTCCATATATTTAGTATACTTAATGTTATTGTTCAATATAATTAAACAATTGGATTGGGATCATGTTTTGCAACTAAGTGTTGCTCTTTCCATAGATTTATTTTGTTTTATTATGTTTTAGATACAGATTTTATGTTGATCTTTGAAAAACATAATGTATCAATTCTAGATTAAAATTAAGGTGTGAAAACATTGTTTTATAAGGAGGGATGTATTGACATTGATGAACATTGAACTGTACCTTTGCATATTTTACCATTTGCATTGATGAACATTTATGTTTTGCATAAGTGACCATTGAAAGTAAAGTATGTGCTTAGCATAATGAACACCCTAGCAAGTTTATAAATCAAAACCTTTACATTGTTGTAAGTTTTTTACCTGGACTCAAATGATTACTGGGATATTTATTCAGTCATAAATGAAAGTTCAAGCATAAGTAAACATTGAATCGTGCATTGAATTTATGCATTGGCATAAATTAAAATTCAGTCCTTGAGAAGATTTAAACTCTAAACATTAGCAAACAAATTTTTTTTGATAACTTACATGGTGAGTGAAAGGATATGGAGTAAATGTACATGAGACAAAGTCTCTACAAAGTCATGGTAAAAACAAGCAAAGGAACAAATGTGTCAAAAGGAACTATTTTGACCACTGATTATCCACTTAAAGGGATAGGAATTCTTACTTCAATACTAAATAAAGCTAGGAGAATATTTATTGATGCATTCATAGTAAAAGTGTACATATTAGGTATCCATTATTGAACTACTTGTGTCTTTTTCGTCTTTTTATGAAAAAATGAAAGGCTGTCGGTTAGTACAAAATCCTTACGGTTTGCAAAGAAATTTAGGCATTAAATAAAATATTAAAAGAACATTAAAACAGTAGTAAAACATGCCATGGAAGAAAAATCAGTTGATACAAATTCAGTTTTGCTTGACAAAAACTGTAAGTCAATTGAAAGTTCACATGTTAAAATTTCCAATGTTTGTTTTTATTTTCAGAAACCAGGAGCAGTGCAGAAAGAAATCCTAGAACTCAGGCAAATTATAAAAGATCAAAATGAAAAAATTGAAGCATTAACAAAACGAGTTATCGAGCTTGAGAGAGCGGCAGAAGAAAACAAGGTCAATAATGAAACTGTAAACAATGAAGATGAACAACATGAAGATGAACAAATGGAATAAAATTGGAATATGTACTGGTTAATTTCTCCGCATTTGTATTTATGCTGCCAATATTTATAATGCTGGTGATCAACTTGTTTATAGGATATATAATTATTTTCATTTCAAACATATGTAAAAAAGACAAGGATAAAGGTTCAGGATCTATTTTTATAAAGTATGATATTTCGCACTAAAATCATTACCAGTCAAACAAACTTGCAGCTTTCATTTATCTTATTTATTTAATTTATAAAAGGGAGATAAATCATAATTTTTTTTATAAAATATTTCTTTCCCAGACTGCCAAATAATTCTCACATGCAATTTATATCTTAAATTAAACATGGTATATTTTATTGTTGTTGTTTATGTGTTTTGCATTTGTTTTTGTTTGTGCTAGAGGAATTCGTTATGATTCTGGCAGATTGTTTGTATTTTTATTGTTGCTGAAAATAGCTTTAAATGTTGATGTGTGTAACTGCTGAAAGCTGAGCTTACTCTAAAATAAATAAGAAAGATTCATGCCAGTGTGGGAATCACAATTAGATGATCCCAAAATCAGACATATTGAAAAGCTTAGGGCTGCAGGATAGTCTCTGGTATGGATCTCTATTGGCTAAAATCAGTCTGCTCTATTAATATTTTTATCTTTAAACATTATACAAAGTCAAACTCTTTCACTTCTTAGTAGTCAAGAGGCTGCCTGTCAAATTTTTCTGTCAGTCGAACAGTTTTCTGATTTATCAGACAGAATTTCCTGTGAAATGTCCGAAGTTTTCAATATGTCTGTATGAATCAAGTTTCATTTTCATTACTCTTGTAGCATGTTCAGGATACTACATTTAACACATTTGATTAGTATTTAACAGAGTCTATGAAAATTTCTTTGGTAGTTCATACATTTAGGTTTAATTGCCATCAATTGGTCATATTGAAAATATCTGCTAAGTATATTTATCTAATGTAATACAGAACATCAAAATAATTGAAATAATTTATTATCACTTTTCGAAAATATATTTTTGAAAGTATTTTCTTTATTCAGGCTAAAAATATGTTTCTTGTTTTGAACTTCTTACTGATAGAATGTTTTCAACTACTGTTCAAAATTTATTTATTATTTTGTATTAGAAGGAATTAGTTTAAAAAAGACCTCACATTTTTGAAGTACCATGGTGCTTTTGGGTCATTTTCCTGCCATTCAAAATAGCGAGTTAGTCTTCCATTTGGAATGTTTGGTGTGGATGTTGGGCAGAATTTTATCTGCTTGTGATAGCATTTCAGGTCACATGACTTTACATTTTAGAGCATTCCAAGGAAACACTGTTGATATTTATTTGTACATATAGTTTTGTCTAGATATAGATATATATGAATGTTGTAGAAGTTATTTTTTAGATACGAAAGTGCTAAAGCTCATTTTATTGTCATCTATTTAATTTTGTTAACGCATGGGTAAATTGGTGGAATCATGTATCATCTTTATCTTAAGTTAATGTTTGGATTGGATCTCATCTTCAAAATTGATATTGTGAAAATTTTCATTCTGTAGTACTGAAACACTCTCAATACATTTTCGTGACAAAAAGGCTGTGATGCAGAATTTGAAATTGCTTTCCATTTTAAAAAACCGCACCCCTTATTATCAATTAAAATTTGAGTGTTTTCTTGGGTGGTTTCATCTGGATTGTGGCACATCATTATAATTTTGGGCCATTCAAAGTCTCAATATCTCGCCTGTTTTAGGTAGAAATGGTCATAGAAACAGAGAAACTATCTCATTTTTCCTTTATTTTGAGACTTTCTGTATTTTTTTCCCCAAATTTACATTTTTGAATGAAAATATGGGCAGAAAATATTACAACCACCTAATCAACATTTAAGAAAACATTTACTAATATATCATGTACACAATGACCTTAGACAATTTTTGACTGTAAGTCACTTTGAAACACTTTTATTCCTGCAACTCCAATGTAATATAGAAGCAAAAAGGGAATAAAATATTGGTAAAGTTCAAATTAGACATTAATTAGTCATTCAATCAATATATAATATTCTTGCACAAATCTTGTCCAATATGCTGTTTTCATAATGCTCAACTTTTTTTGGATTGATGTATGTGTGTATTTTTTGCCTAAGTAGGAACCTGTCCATTGCTTTGAGAATAGTTGGAAGACATACAAGTCTTCAAATGTGTTGCTTTGGGTGATATATTATTCTAGTCCTATTGTTTTATTATTTGTCCAGAGCTGCTTACGTATAGAAATGACATACTGCTTCGTCTTTATTGTTTGTAACTCAATTATCTTGTATTTTTATTTTGACAAGTTAAAATTTTAATACAAGAAATGAGATACTATTTTTCCAGAGCTATTTGAAAGTGGTAATTTTATAAGCTTTCTATGTAGGTTACCATGAAATAGTAATCCTCATTGAGCAACAATGTTGTTGCTCTTTCTTGCCTTCAACGCTTGACAAGTTGAAAACCACATATTTTCAACTTTATATGTAAACCAAAAATACTTTACACTGCTCAGCCATGTATAATTACAGCAATTGTTTTCTTTTATTTTGGTTGTTATCATGAGTGATAACAAATACATTAAAATGTTAATTGGTAGTTTCCCAATTTTTTTTTTATTTTGATGTTAGAAAATGAGTAAGACACAAATCTTTGTTGAACTGGTGCATTTTTACAGTTCATAATTTTTTTTATCGTAAACAATTTGTTTTGGTTTAGATATTTTTTAACTTGATATCTAGTTTTATAGATATAATTATTTCTGGTGTTCACCTTAATATTCAATTTAGTAATACTACATGTACATGTATGTTAAATACATTTTTGACACTGTTATTTTCAATTCTAATATGGGAACAATGGAAACCATGACGACTAGCCATATGAAAATCTCCAATAACATAATGAGCGACTTCTCAACAGTCTTTACGCTAAAATTGAAGACGTCACAATATGTTTTGTGCACAAAAACGTCATTAAATCTGAAGTAATGGCTGTTGTTACCGTGTACACTATACATGTAGGTCCGCTCAAATCATGAAATGTCATATTAGAATCGAAATAATTCATGTTCGCCGGTGGTTTGTAGTCGATTTACATATGGGTGGCCATTATTTTCGTTGATTTTACCCCTCGCTCCGCTACGCTACGCTCTGGGTAAAATAATAACGAAAAAAAATGGCCACCCATATGTAAATCTCCAGCAAGCCACCGACACCCATGAATTATTTCTTAAGTCACAATATAAAGTACAATTACATGTATTAACTCCTTAACTTATTTATCAATAGCTGCTTAGGAACAAACAAATGAGAGAAATTCACTTTTATACTTTGTTTAAATTCAAATGTTGATTTTAATGATGAACATTGTTCATCCTTCAAAGAAAATGTGAATTATGACTTTCAATTCTTGATGCAATACATACTTGTTCATTATTAAATCTATCAAACCTTAATTGTGTAAAATTATGTAATGATACATGTATTTGACAACATGTATTTTTTTAGAAATTACTTTGTATTTTGACCTTAATGTCCTTAACTTGCTGGAATGGATAATTGTTTCAACTTATATTGAATTTGATGACATGTATTTATTATAGGATTAAACACCGTTTCAAAGGAATTTATTGGAGTATAAACGGGACCAATTCACTCACAAACAAATAAAAAGTCCGAAGGACTTTTATGATATGTTTGTGAGTGACTTGGTCCAGTTTATACTCCTATAAATTCCTTTCATAAGGTGTTTAATCCTTATAATTCTTTCAATTTGATGATAAGTAATTAAATTCGTACTTTTATTATGCCAATCACACGTTTTTGTTCTATTTGATTCACTCAGCGTATGAATTTATAAGGTGAACTTGAATGTAGTTCGGTCAACGTCGTTTATCGATTTCAGAATTTGCTACCGGAAGTAAATTCAACCAATCATATCAGCGTATTTCCTATTATGCAAATCATATAAGAATTATAAAAGAAAATACTTTGTGTTTAGACCCAGACTTGTGGTAACTGAAAGTTACTTTGACTTATACTGAACTGACAACCTGTATTTATGTAAAAAATAATCTGTTTTGTTTGGACCTAACCTTGCTGAAATTCTTAATCTGTTATCCACTACTACAAAACAGGAAGAATTATCAACAAGCAAAGCCATGATCTGTTTTGCTATGACCACTTAACTCCTTGCAGTCGTTTAAGAAAATAATGCAGCAAAGGGTGTCTGAACTTAACCTGTTTATTGACTGAAGATTTTGATTAGTTCAGACAGGTTTCATCTATATGTTTTAAAATGGTTAATTTTTTAAGACAGGAAAACGTATTAGAATGGTCACAAAATTGAGATAAAACAAAAACTTAAGAATGTGAAAGCATTTATACACATAAATATTAATTATACAATATGATATAAAGTTGTTATCAGTTTGACATGAATATAATACTGAAATACTGAGACCAGAGAACAAAACTTAGTTCCTAGTAATATTTCACTACAATACTGATGTATATAATAATTATGATCATCTGTATATTTTGTAATCATACAGCAATAAAATCATACTCAAACATATTATCTCAGGAGTTGTTTTGAGGGCACATCAACAGACTCTACACTTTAATCTCATCACCTGCAAATAACTTTTTTGGTCATAAATGCGGGATCCTCATCATACATATACTATACTGGCAATGTACTTTTGCAATAACTGTCATCCGTTGCCAGACAAAAGCACTAGTGTCATAAGCAATTTGGCAATTACAACATATAGACAAAACACAGGGCACTCTTCAAGTTGATTGAAAGAAGACTTTGCATTATTAAATAATGAGAAATGGGCACTATAAACAGGTGGTCAGGATAACATTTGGAAATTACAAAATAATAAAATGCCAAAATCTGAAGCTATGATAGTATATCCATATAAGAAATTCTCCCACGAACAAGTACACCAAATTCTTGAACCACATCCCTTTTAAGCAGAAAGGAGGCCAAGTGGCCATAACATTGAGTATTTCGACATCTTTGGCTGTAGAATCTTTATTATCCATCAGAAATTTGGAGGTTTCTTCGTTTTTGCATTTACCATTATGAGATACTTGGGCCCAAGAGGGGCGAATGTCAAATATATTTTAAGTTCCCTACTTTAGATTTTAGTTAGATTTCACTGCAGTTTCTTTTTAGTCCCCTACCGGCTTCGCCGAAGGGGACTTTAGGTTTGCACACCGTCAGTCTGTCAAGTCTGTCAGTCCGTCCGTCAGTCCGTCACACTCAGTTTTCCAGACTTTTTTCCCAAACTATAAAAGATATTTATCTAATATTTGGTATGTAAGTCTACTGCTATGAGTTACAGATCTAGTTCGAGTTTGGTTCCGGTCCATTGATATTTTACGGAGTTATGGGCCTTGGACTAAGCAAATTTCGGTAAAATATAGGTTTTCTGGACTTTTTTCTAAACCATTACATGTATTAAGCTAATATTTGCTATGTGAGTCTACTGCTATGAGTTACAGATCAAGTTCGAGTTTGGTTCCGGTCCATTGATATTTATCGGAGTTATGGGCCTTGGACTTAGAAAATTTTGGTAAAATATAGGTTTTTCCGGACTTTTTTTCTAAACCGTTACAGATATTAAGCTAATATTTGCTATGTGAGTCTACTGCTATGAGTTACAGATCAAGTACGAGTTTGGTTCCGGTCCATTGATATTTTATGGAGTTATGGGCCTTGGACTTAGAAAAATTTGGTAAAATATAGGTTTTCCGGACTTTTTTTCTAAACCGTTACAGATATTAAGCTAATATTTGCTATGATAGTCTACTGCTTTGAGTCAAAGATCATGTTCGAGTTTGGTTCCAGTGCATTGATATTTTACGGAGTTATGGGCCTTGGACTTAGAAAATTTTGGTAAAATATAGGTTTTCCGGACTTTTTTTCTAAACCATTACAGATATTAAGCTAATATTTGCTATGTTAGTCAGCCACTATGGGTTACACATTAAGTTTGAGTTTGGGTTGGGTCCATTGATTTTTGACGGGGAATGGACTTGGCCGTAGAAAATTTTGGTAAATTATAGGTTTTTCTAAACTTTTCCAAATATTGAGCTATTATTTGCTATGGGCCTTGGACTCGGGGAAAACTTTTTTCTTTTAACTAGGTTTGCTGGTATAACACAGAATCATTCCACCGGTAGGGGACTTCTGTATTGCATTGCAATACGATCCACACTTGTTTAATTGATGGTTACCCATCAAAAATTTAATATGGCTTTTAACAATCAGATGTTTGATCCCTATTGACCTTGAGAGGTATAAAAGTTCAAAGAGACCAATTCTTGTTATCATCTCACATGGTCCAAAACCTTTTCAAACATCTTTTGCTCAGAAACCACCAGGCCAACTTGTTGGCTTTATCATTGATGATTGTCAAGACAAGCATGAAATAACTAAATACCGAACTTAAAAGCTGATAGAGAACCAATAACCAATATGATCTTAATGAAAAGCCAGAATTAGCCAAGGGCAGAGCTTTGCACGAGGGTGATACTCCTTAGTTTTCAACAACTAACAAAAATTTAGATATTGCAAGTTCCCAAATAAAATAACCTTTCGGGTCAGTTCGGAAGTACTGGCTACTGGCTGGTGAATACCTCGGGAACTAACAGTCGACCAGCAGAGGCATCGACCAAGTGGTAACAAATAACTAAAGACCGAACTTTTTGAATGTGGCAATTTCGACAACTTATGTATCTCCAGGGCAGATAAAATCTTAACATTTGGAAGACCATCAACTCATAGATGTTTTAAAACTGAAAGAGAACCAATAACCAATATGATCTAAATAGAAAGCTTAAATCAGCTACGAACAGAGCTTACTCCTTAGTTTTCAACAATTTACAAAAAAAAATAGATATCACTAGGTTCCAAATAAAATCGGCTTTTCGGGTCAGCACCAAAGTATTGAGTACTGGGCTGGTTAAAACACTCGGGGATTAATAGTCCACTAGCATCGACCCAGTTGTAACAAATAACTAAACACCGAACTTGCTGTCAGTTTAGTTTATGCATACGGCCATTTCGACTACTGTCACTACTAAAATTTTATCATTTGGAAGACCATCAATTCGAAGATGTTTAAAAACTAAAAACGGACAGAGAACCAATAACCAAAATGATCTAAATGGAAAGCAAAAATGACTAAAATTTACTATCAATATTGAAGTTTTTATAAAAATGTAGTAGAAATGCGGAATCAACTGTATAAACCTTTTGGAAGAAGATATATATTACCTTCAAGAGAACAACTTTCCAACAGGATCTAATTAAACAATGATCTGGGAAAAGAATTACAGTATGGTGACAGTACTTAGTTTATACAAGAGTTTTTACAATTCTGATATTGAAAACAATTTTCGTACTTTATCAAATTCAGCAAGTATAGAAATATTAAATGAATTGCATTGTACCCTTTCATTTCGACACCTGTATATGTCACCTGAATAGATAACGTTGAACATAAAACGACCTTGTCCTTGCATATCGCATTTATTTACTTAATTTGATGCTTTGTGTATATATCTCAACCAATAGGCAGAATTGAATTCAACAGTGCATATCTATTTAAATCCACCATTAGTTAAATCTATAAGAAGTATTAAAAATAGGACAAAATGTGAGTATGATATTTGCAAGATATATAAGATAATGAATTAACATAATTTTTCAGCCGTTTGAGCTTTCCTTTTTTAGCAAAGGAAGTAATTTGAAATTTCTATGCACACCTCTATGTATGAAATTTACAGGGTAAAACATCACACTTTTAAGTCGCCGTGAACCAACAAATTTATTTATGAGCCAAACAAAAATTCAGACAAGAAAAATAATGGGAAACTCGTTTGTTTTTTCATTCGTGTGAGAACTATCAGCTAACCAAGACCAACAGACAATTTGGCTGAGTGAATTAAGTAATTTGAAGCCATGGATTTATAGAATGACATAAAATAGTGACAAAGCGATGAGGCGCTGATCCAGAAACATGTTGTTTTTATCTGTGAACGGTCACGTCCTTGTTTGATTTTCTAAAGCGAACACTGAGCTGTTGGAACTAGACGTTGTCGGGAGGAACATTTACAATATTTAAGTATTGCATGCATTGATATAGTATTAGCACTACTGAAAATGTCCGTCTTTCTGCTGTCATGAAATAACTAAATACCGACCTTACTGTAAATTTACTTTCTGCACATGGCCAGTTCGACAACTCATGTCTCTTCAATGCAGATAAAATCTAAACATTTGGAGGACCATTAACTCAAAGATCTTTAAAAACTGAAAGAGAGTAAGTAGCCAATATGATCTAAATGGAAAGGCAAAATGAGCTAAGTACAGAACTTTGCAAGAGGGAGATGGATAAAATGCACATGAGACAAAGTCTCTACAAATGTATGGTAAAACCGTGCAATGAAATGACGCTTATATTGTTGTTTTTCATTTTCATCTTCATTCATATCTATGAATTTGAATATTCCGAATATTGTCTTCCTAGCATTTTGTTTGATGTTTGCTGTTTTAATCTTTCTGTTACAGACTGTCTTCATGGCAACAAGTAAAAACGTAGTCTGTGGGCCTTGTGACTTTAAGCATTTATCTCCCCCTGCTGTGATCTGGTGTCCAATATGCAATGAAGGTATGTGTGTTGATTGTAAAGACCAGCATTCAGCCTTTTCTTTAACAAGAAATCATGAGGTCATTGAAATAGACCATTACAAGAAGCTTCCTGATTTTGTCGTGTGCATGGAAATTACTTGTAATGAACATGATAAGAAATTAGATTTTTATTGTAGCACTCATGATCACCGATGTTGTCTTGCTTGTATTCCAGACAAGCACCAAGAATGTCCGAATGTCACTACGATGGAGAACGTTGTCAAAAATGTTAAAACTTCACCTGCGTTTACTGATGCACGTCAAGGATGGGACGATTTGCTGCTTAATATATCTGAAATAATAAGAATTAAACAAAAGAATATGGAGAGCATGAACCAAACAAAAATAGAGATAGAAACAGAAATCAAGTTGTTCAGAAAAGAAATCAATGATTTGTTAGATAAATTTGAAATGCAGTCTTTACATGATCTGAACAACATATTTGCTACAAAAAGAAATGCAGACCAAAAAGTACTTAGCAATTTGAATGATAAAAGAGTCGAAATGGAACTTTTTCGGGCTCATTGTGACACTGTTAATGCTTTCGCATCGGATCTTCAAGCGTTTGTTGCAGTTCAACACATTTCCAAAAAACTGACAGCGGAAGAAAATAAATTAATGTCGTTGCTTCAAACTGACGCCCTTCAACGGAACGACTTAAAGTTTGAGAAAAATGAAATATTCCAATCGTTCGAAACAAAACTGAAAAATCTTGGAACAACTGAAGTTTCACTTAGTTCTCCTTACTTAAAATTATCAAAGAGAAAAAACGACCAGGCTCAGGTTTTGCCAATTACTAAAGAACAACCTGCCGTCATCCATACTTTGAAATTTTGTCTGCAAGGTTCGTTGTCCATACCATCGGAAAAATATTCCGGGAATATCACAGACTGCACTATTTTACCAGATGATAAATGCGTTTTCGTGTCATCTAAACGCTTAATTACATACTCACCTGTGTCTAAAAAGATAGTAAACATTCCTCTTACAGTATCTGCATGTAGTGTAACAAGTATTGAACATTCAACTGTTGCTCTTCTCGTCCAAAATGAAAACGAAGTTCAGATAATTGAACTACAAAATTCAAGCTTCCGGTTGGATAATACAATTAAACTACAGGAACGAGGCTGGAGTTTATCATGTAGCAATGGAATAATAGCTGTCTCTGTCAAAGACGTCGGAATTCAGCTGATGAACAAAAGTGGAAGACAATTTATGAAGATTCCATTCAACTGTGAATCATATGTGGTTGTTCATATGACAAGTGATAAACTGTATTACACAGATATGTCGAGTCATGTGATTCATTGTTCTTCACACAACGGGAAGAACATATGGACTCATCAACTTTCAGACCAACGTAATCGGTACTCATTAACAACGGACAATGACGGGCAAGTTTACGTTTCTTGCCAACATACAAATGAAATCATTCTCATATCTACAGATGGACAGACAAGCAGAACGATAAGGACAATTTATTCTCCAAGTGCATTGGCATTCAATAACAATAGAAAGGAGTTACTGTACGCAACCTCAGATGGAAAAACTGGGTTTCTAGGTTTAATGTGACAAACTTTAGGTTGTGAATGAAATGTGGTTACATTATATCCATATCAAGTGTTTTAAAGTGGCTACTTTTGGCACGAAGTTTGGTTGAAAACTAGATTTATACTAGTAAGAGGGTCATTCATTAAAGTCTTTCATTATAATTTATCCACCGATCAATAGCCGTTGAAATTGTCACTGCAGATTTTTACGGTCGTCACCATGCTCTAATGATTCATTTTCATAGATGAGGATATATACAGAATTTTTACCCGACTGTGACAAAGTTTATTATTTTTCAATGGAGTGTGACGGATGCCACGCACGGAGTAGATCATGCTTACTCTTCCGGAGCACATGGTAATACCTCAAGTTGTTGTAGGGGTTCACACTTCTAGTGCTTCAGTTTTGTTGCGTTCTTGTTCATTTTCGTTTATGTGTTTTGTCTTTATTATACTGTCTCAATTGATGTTGGATTTGAATTGTTGGGTTTTTGGAGTCTTGATTTTGGAATTTCTTCTTTAATTCCCTTTTTTTTTATAATGCTTTATTGGCAAAATCACATTATTTAAGTATAGCATATAAACATAAGACACATATAAACAGTATGAGTTGTAAACAAACAAATATCAGAGGGCATCAATGTCATAATTATCTTAATTGTAGATGTAAATATAAAAAACTGAATAAATAAAAATATCATTTAATGAAAATTGTTGTTGAAATGCTTCGTTTGACAATTGAAAACAGATAAAAATGATAATGGTGATTATAATTAAGGTGAGCTCTAAAAAAATATATAAGTAAATAAATCCATTAAATCCATAAATAAATTAATAAACAGAGTATATAATCTCAGAAAAGACTATGGGTGTGGACTGAAAAAAAAAATCGAGACAAATATAATTTAATTACTTATTAGAAAATTTGTAGCCTAAGGTAATTATCAATTTAAAATTTTGTTTTTCCTATAAAATGAATTTGATCATATAGGGTTGTATAGTTTAGATACTAATTTTTAAGATAGATAGACGACTAATGATAAACAGTGCATATGCCTATGACTAAATTGGAACACACCCATACACCACTCATACTTATGCCATACTAAGTATATAATAAATTACAATTGTGATTTGATGCACACAATCACTGTCCTAAATCCCTATGTGTGCAGCAAGGAAAAAAAAATGCATACTCAATCACACCTGTACCTTTCAAACCATCTTCCTTACAAGTTCCAATCTATGTCATTCTGCAATATGCAAATAAATATTATATTACTAATTATGAAGAATTGGTATCCAGGGGTTCCAGCAGCTATTTGTTTTTTCTAAAGGTTTCCTCTTGAAGTATAAATATTTTTCAATTCAAATGTTTTCTTTTAAATATAATTTCTTAAGGCACGGCAATGAAGTTGGTCCCCATTTAATTTTGATCGATAAATATAAAATTTTGTGTAAAAAATAATTAAATTCCGAACATAATTTATGTCTGATTTTTGTAAATTTCCGAATAATATAATCTCCAAATTGAGAGGCAGAATTATTTCAGTATTTTCCAATATCCATTCATGTAAATCATTCCAAAGTTGTGAAATTTTATCACAAGTCCAGAAAATATGATCAATTGTTTCAGCTGACTGTAAACAAAAAGTGCACTTATCTGAGGTTTTCAGTTTCATTTTATACAGCAATTCATTTGTGCCTAAAATTCTATGGATTATTCTGTACTGAAACCATTGTATTTTTGAGCTTTTCGTCGTTTTGAATTGCAAAAGATATACATGTGGCCTTTCAATTTTTTTTTATTAAAAAATTGTATCCATTTTTCCTCACATTTTTGATTAACAGAATTTTTATTTAGCTCTTCATACATATCTCTGGAACCCTTTTTAGATTTCATAAATATTTTCAAACTAATAGGTATCATAGGGCCATAAGTTTTAATTAAATCATCTGAGCTGATTTTTAGTGATCGCATATAAGTTTTGATTGCAGACAGGACACCTTGAAATGTAAGAAAGTTAGTGTTAACATTATAAGTTTGCTGGAATAATTGAAAAGTCATAAAACTACCCGATTCAGTAAGAACATCATTTATTAAATTAACACCCTTTTCGACCAGTCTTTATACAGTATAGGGCTATTTTCAATCGTTATTTTTTCATTATTCCAGATATTAACTGCACTGAATTCATATTTTTCATTTAAATCTTGCTTAGAATTTAATTCACTCCATGCATTAAAAACTTCTTGCCAAAAGTGTTTTTTTAACTCCTTTGTTGGTCCTGTGTGTTGAAGGCTTATTGAGTTTAAATTTTCCGAGAACATCAACAACTTACCAACTTTTGAATTATCGTCAAAAATTCTACGAATCCATGTTAATTTCAATCCTTTAACATAATTTTTCAAATTTAATTCCTTTTACTTTAGTATTCGTTTGCCGATTTGTATGACAGTAACCTCATAGAGGATAATCCAACAAGCCCAAATCCGTCCACAACCATTTTAGTTATGTGGAAAACTAATTTTGGACTAACACGATCATAATATAAAATATATTAGTCATAGTCTCTTCCATATATTTCTCAAATCGAGATTTAACATTTTAAAGTTCGAGGTTTACTGAGAACTTTCAAATATTAAAATTTAACTATCGACTATTGAGAAATTATCGCAATAAATAACATGATACCGAAGTTGCTGTTAATTTGGATTCAGCATACATGCGCATTTCAACAACTTATGTCTCTTCAGTGCAGATGAAATCAAAATATTGGAAATCCATATACCGTAATATGTGTTAAGACTGATAAATAACAAGTTACCAATAAGATCTAAATAGAAGAGCCAAAATCAGCTAAGGACAGGGCTATACAAGGGGGAGATAATCCTTAGTTTTAAACAAAATTTTGATACATTTTGAAATTACAAGTTTCCAGATAAGACTAAAAAACAATGTTAGAGATTTTTTCTGTATTTTTGCTAATTTCTACCGAACTTATTTCAAGTTAAGTGATCTCCGTCGTCTCCATTCTAAAATAAGTCGCCATTTTGTTGCTACCGTCATTGCTATGTGTATCTTTACGCCATTCATCAAAAGGGATGTTGAGTGAAATGTTTTTAATAAAAATGTCGTATTACCAATAAACTGCATGAAAATGAAAAATCTATTTCGCTAGAGTATTATGCAGGTGTTAAGTTCATCAAAATCCGATTGCACTATTTCTAGAAATAACTAAATACCGAGGTAACTGATAGAAACTGACACGAGACATTAATATGAATGACCAATCGCCAATCTCCATTCTAAAATAAGTCGCCATTTTGTTGCTACCGTCATTGCTGTGTGTATCTTTACGCCATTCATCAAAAGGGATGTTGAGTGAAATGATTTTAATAAAAATGTCGTATTACCAATAAACTGCATGAAAATGAAAAATCTATTTCGCTAGACTATTATGCAGGTGTTAAGTTCATCAAAATCCGATTGCACTATTTCTAGAAATAACTAAATACCGAGGTAACTGATAGAAACTGACACGAGACATTAATATGAATGACCAATCGCCAATTGAGTACAAATCTACACACATATTAATTATTGTTTCGATAAATTATCGATCAGGAGGTGTTTAAATTTGCTAATAATTGGAGAAAATGACTTTTCTAGTTTTGAACCCGTATCGCCTTAGCAGCAGTGATTCAAAATGCATAAAGCCGTCAGTACCACTCTCTTACGAAACAATTGTTACTTTATTGTTTTGATCCCGGGGGGTCTCTTTCTATATATTTGTATACACAGACGTACCGCTGGAATGGGTCACTTTTTTGACAAGTCAAATAATGGGATGCAATTTTCATTAATCTGTTATATCAATGGGTAGATAATTTGGCATACCATTATTAAAATCATGTTTGTGTTATGTTTAATCTTAATTATTGAGATTAAATGTAACAAAAATTAACCTAAATATAAATTTTATTACAAAACATGTTGTGTTCAATGTACAATATTTGCACTAGCAACAATAAAACATAAATAGATCATAATATTTGATTTGGTCCTGATTTTCAACGGAAATATATGAATGGGTATGGTTATCCAAAATATTGAATATATGAATGGGGGTGTTTTGAAAATCTCAGCCGTACGTCTGTACCTAAAAAAATAAGTTGAGACCCCCCGGGGTTTTGATAGTCATCAAACATGTTGAATTATACATTTTTTGGCCTTAAAGTTTATTTTATAACAGTTGTACTGAAGAGATATTAATGTTTGAAATGACTGAGCGCAACTGAAGAGTCTGAACATTTCAAACTGCAACATCAAATGCCTGAATCGAATAATGGTTATCATAATCACCATGAAATAAATCTAATTCTAAATTTTAAAATATTACGTTAACTAATCAAGAGTACTACCCTCGTACATAGCCCTCTCTTTAGCTGATGTAAGAAAAACACGTACGTGACAAAACATGCCATGGCAAGCTTAAAAAAACTACGCAGATGTCCTAAAATTAGATCTAAGTCTGTATATTTGAGTATCTTGAAGCCTGTAAGTGCCTCTCTAAATTCCATGACAGATTTGTTCTTGTACTTCGTTAAAAAGCTTCTAATAACACCTTTTATACGTAAAGAACATTTTACAACTGTCTTATCCAAGAACTAGGTGTAAAATTTATCAAAACACACCAGGTATTGTTACATACAAAAGAGTTTCCTTTGACAAAGATGATATCCTCTCTAATCAAGGGCCATTCATGTCCTTTTTGAATAATCGAACTACAAATAACAAGCAAGACCTGTCGTACCTTTATTGGTTACCAAATTTACACAAACATCCATGTAAGGAAAGATACGTCCCTTGATCTTAATCTTGTTCAACTATTTAATTGTCTATTAAACTGACTAAGACTTATTTCTGAAGTCAAAGACAGGCATCAAACATACTGTGAAACTATTCATGCCCCCGAAGGGACATAAAGCACATGTTGATTTTAAACGATTCAAAGGATTTATTTGAAAATCTTAAATCTCGTTCATTCTGTCTAATCGTTCTCTCAAAACATTTGTTTTTTATAACTCTATTCTATTTTCCTCATAATAAACTCACAAATTAAAGGTATCATTGAAAAAGCTTTTGCCGATTCAAAAAATGTTGTATTAGGTAATAAATCCACATTTTGTGTAATCCACAAAGAGTGGATTTATTTTTAGGTAATAAATCCACTCTTTGACCCTTCTTTCAAAATTACGTTTTGTCATATGCTTTTTTCTGTTCAAAGATAATGGTCATTGAGTTAGTAGTCTACCTGTATTGGGTTATATTCGCATGTTTATGATAGTATAGGGAAACGGGATAGAGAAAGAAGAGGTTTGGGTACCCATAAACCGGTTAACCCTACCACTGGCTTTTGCTAGTGCCGGTACCAAGTCCCGAACTGAATATGAAATATTTTTGGGAATAATTGAAACTAAACTAGAGGGAAGGCTTTGCCAAAGAAATGAAATTTTTTTCAGAGCTATGTACACGGATGCTGTTTAGTTTTCAAAATTGTATTCCCTCTAAAATGTTTCATTGAAGATATACTATTACTGTCGTACAAGCCACTGAATTAACATCACCCTTAATTACGTGACACTAAGCCTATTGTGCAGTGTTATACACAATTTAAAATGCAATAATAATCGGGGACTTAGTGTTTCTGAAATATTAGAAGAGTACCGGTATAACATGAACAGTTTGACAAACAATATTGCATCAGTAAATATGGTCATTATGCACATTTAAAGTAATAGACCTAGGTTAAGGGAGATTACTCTTAAAATCTGAAATGCGTTTGAAACAGTCAGTTTCATCAATGCTTTATAAGCATTTATGTGAAAAAGAGTAAAATTCATCTTTGTTACTTAGAAGCTTAGATAACTTATTTATAAAAATGATCTAGACAAACATACAAATGATTTTTAAGAGTAATGTCCCTTAACCTAAGTCTACTACCTTAACACATACATGTCTAAAACTTTTGTGGAAATCGTTTGTGTTTCTTTAATTCTATACTATGCTACACTAGAAAGCATCAAAAAGATGCTAATAGTTGAATCATTACACTTATGGTGATATATTCAAGAAACTAAGATTTTTTTCATAGGATGGCCACTTTACACAATATCTACTTTCCAGCTGCACTGTTGGCGTGAACGTTTTTTTAAATGTCTCAATAAAATCAATTCCAAAATAAAAATAGATAAATTGAAATAGAATCAATGAATAAATAAATAAATATACTGGGCCAAATTATATTTATTCAATGCACCATAAATTGCCTAACATTTTTTCTTCATTTGAAAGATTCCTCTCCGTTTACTTCTTACCTGATAAGAGTTGTCCCTGCGACAGCAAAATCCGTCATCAAATATTTTAGGATTTCTCCGTGGACACCGTCTCTGACCAGGCTGAGTTGCTGTGCATACTGAAGGTATGTTACATCCGAAAAAAACATGTTTAAGTTAAAAGTTGAAAGTGATATTCTAACCCTTCTCCAGAATGTTCGAGTTTGAGTGAGCAAATCTTAGTGATGATAATGTTTATTAATTTACACCATTTATGAATGTACTGTTTTGATAAAATATATATATTCCGATATTTGATTGCTTTATGTTATCAATTGTACCCTATGTAATAGTTGATTGCTAGTGGATTTTGTCACTGAACGCAGGAAATCAAAATGTTTCGATGTAGTCACGAAAAAACTTATTTACAGTATTTTTACCTTATTTTCAATTAAGAGACACAAGTTGTCGAAAATGCCATTGGCAGGGAAAAAAAATTCAAATGAAGTCGGCATTTATTTATTCTCATGTACATTTACTCAGCGTACTTTCATTGCTGTTGTAGAGAATGTACTAAAAAATGAAATCAAACTTAAACAAAACATTTAAGAATCTAATACTGTTAAGAAAGCAAGACAAGATATTGCCAGATAGTCAAATGGAATATTTAATTCCAAGGCAAGATTATCTTCCATGCACTTTCATTTGTGTATGATTTTTTCCCGTGTATTCCCTCTTCATTTATACTTATTTCGCCTTCATGCGACTGATTACTGTTTTTAAAACTTATAAAACCTTAATTTATTCTCAAGTAAAGTAAGTGAGAACCGCACCGTCAATCCAAAACGAATTATCCAAGGACAATGGCAATATCGGAAACAAAATAGAAAACAGAGACACAACACGAGTACGGCACAGAAAAGAAAAATGAAGTCACACACACACAAAGATGAACAACACGGACCCAATAAAAAACCATGGGTGAGATCAGGTGCACCGGTAGAGTAAGCATCTCCTGCTTCTTATAACACGTCCGCCGTGTTGAACATGTCAAATCCGGTAGAGGAAACAACAAATAAGCTTTAAAGGGAAAGATCTGTTGTCATCTGGGGAACAGATATCAAATAGCGGTCCACAAGATGGTGATGTCGACCGTAAAACTTCTGGAGTGATGACTTCAAGTTTTGAGTAACATACCCTTGTTGAAGTAGCCTATTTGTGAGCGACCGGGCTCTATCAAGGAAGTCACTGTATCGAACACAGGCTCTTAAATAGCGAATGAGCTGAGAGATGTAAACTCCATATGCGGGCGCAGTTGGGATGTTGCTACAAAGAAAAGGGAATTTAACTAATGGAAAGGTGAAGTCATCGCGTTTGTCGTACAGCTTAGTTTGAAATCTACCTCTGTTGTCAATTTCAAGATGAAGGTCAAGGAACGAGGCCGATGTGGAAGTGTCTATGGTATCCTTAATTTCGAGCTCTTTTGGATAGATCAGATGAAGAAAATCACCAAAGCGAGGGTTGATTAGTGACAAAATATCATCTATATAACGGAAACTGAATTTGAAGGATTGGGCCAGTCTATTTTTAAAGCTCGGTCTTTTTTTTAAGTTTCGAGAGTGAATTGTTTTCGAGTATTCCGTAATTTCAAATAATATAAACTTAATGTAGTTTTGGATTTAATACTTATGTGAAGAAGAAAGTATTGTGGTAATTTTCCATCTATGGAGGTACAAAACAGACTGGTAGAGATGTATGCTCTTTATTTTTCTTAGATATGGTGTACTTGTACATGAGATAATATCTCATGTGTACACTTTGTTCAATCACTATTATCTAAATTTATGCAATTTCTAAAACCTAAGAATTAACTCCCTCCATCATAATTTTGTCCTTAGTTATATTTGATATTACTGATAATTCGGATTTCGTTTGGTTTAATCTATCTTAAACATTTTTTGAAATTATGGATTTCCTTTATTTTGGGTTCTAGTGCTGCTGATGAGGAATTAATTTCCGAAATGGCCATACAGCTCATTAAAATTATTGCAGTTTGAGTTATCATATGTGTTATGGTCTTATGTTCATTTACTCCATATCCTTTCGTGAAATATCTAAATGTATCCCATTAATATATACGCCAGCACTATAGATAAAGGAAACGACAGAAAGCACTATATCTATATCTGTTTTGGACTTGCATTTGACGGAAATGGCGATCTCAGTACTAAAATTTACGACAAAGGGGACAATTTTAATTTCAAAATTATCATTTTCCCTAACATGGACAGTAATATTCCAGCTTCTACTGTTTACGGAGTGCATGTTTTACAGTCGACCAAATACCCGAGAGCTACCACAATTTATACAGACTTTCTCATTAGACATATAGTTATCTCCGTGACTGCCTTATTAACAAGGCTTAAAAAATGGCGTTTCATAAGACCATAAAAAATGTTCTTTAATAGATATCATTCCTTGTGGAAAGATCTTGCTCTTCAGCTCTTATCTATAATTTTGTTATTAGCCCAATCCAAACATTTTCAAAACATAAATCTAAATATGTTTTGAAAGCTAATCAGAAATAAGTTAAAAGTTCTAAAAGAAACGGCAAATATATCCAAATGTCAAAGCTTTTCAATTTTATAAAATTTAGGTCCTTTAGAAATTGTATCGTAAAAAATGGTGTTCCGCCTAGCAAAAGTTCTGGACTACGGGGTTTGTAATAACCTTAGAGACTTACAATTGAACAGCGAATGAACCATTCCAGGAGCAATTAAAAACAAAATGCTTAAATTGTAGAAGATCTTAGTTCTACATATAGCCATTTCGACAACTTACGTCTCTTCTCTGCAGATAAATCCACAAGTACTGAAGACAAGAAATCAAATTATGTTCTCGAGTTTGAAAATCACAAATAACAAAAAGAGGGTTAGAAGTGATCCTAAATCATTAAAGCTAGGGACAGATCTTTGTTCGAGAGTGTGAAAATCACCAATTACATAAAAGGGTAAGAAGTGATCCCAAATCATTTAATCTAGGGAAAGATCTTTGTTCGAGAGTGTGAAAATCACAAATAACATAAAAGGGTTAGAAGTGAACCAATATCATTTAGCTAGGGACAGATCTTTGTTCGAGAGTGTGAAAATCACAAATAACATAAAAGGGTAAGAAGTGATCCCAAAGCATTTAAGCTAGGGACAGATCTTTGTTCGAGAGTGTGAAAATCACAAATAACATAAAAGGGTTAGAAGTGATCCCAAATCATTTAAGCTAGGGACAGATCTTTGTTCGAGAGTGTGAAAATCACAAATAACATAAAAGGGTAAGAAGTGATCCCAAATCATTTAAGCTAGGGACAGATCTTTGTTCGAGAGTGTGAAAATCACAAATAACATAAAAGGGTAAGAAGGGATCCCAAATCATTTAAGCTAGGGACAGATCTTTGTTCGAGAGTGTGAAAATCACAAAAAGCATAAAAGGATTAGAAGTGATCCCTAATCATTTAAGCTAGGGACAGATCTTTGTTCGAGGGTGTGAAAATCACAAATAACATAAAAGGGTTAGAAATGATCCCAAATCATTTAGCTAGGGACAGATCTTTGTTCGAGAGTGTGAAAATCACAAATAACATAAAAGGGTTAGAAGTGATCCCAAATCATTTAGCTAGGGACAGATCTTTGTTCGAGAATGTGAAAATCACAAATAACATAAAAGGGTTAGAAATGATCCCAAATCATCTAGCTAGGGACAGATCTTTGTTCGAGCGTGTGAAAATCACAAATAACATAAAAGGGTTAGAAGTGATCCCAAATCATTTAATCTAGGGACAGATCTTTGTTCGAGGGTGTGAAAATCACAAATAACATAAAAGGGTTAGAAATGATCCCAAATCATTTAGCTAGGGACAGATCTTTGTTCGAGAGTGTGAAAATCACAAATAACATAAGAGGGTTAGAAATGTTCCCAAATCATTTAGCTAGGGACAGATCTTTGTTCGAGAATGTGAAAATCACCAATAACATAAAAGGGTTAGAAATGAT
>MJUU01025082.1:87544-117225 GCA_002080025.1 Modiolus philippinarum
AGAAACTTTTTACCCAGTAAATAGTGTCTGAATTGGTTAATAAATGTCACAACTGCCAGAAGTTCCCGCCTGGTTACACTATACCTCTGTTGTGTTTTATCTAATTTCTTTGAACTAAAGGCAATAACCTTTTCCTTACCATTTTGTTCTTGGGAAAGGACAGCACCTATGCCAACATTTGATGCATCAGTATCTAAGATATAATTGCCATAAGGTAAGGGATAGGCCAGCACTGGAGCTTCACACAAAGCTTTCTTAAGGGTATCAAATGCAACCTGACACTCTTTTGACCAAATAAAGGGAACATCCTTTCCAGTTAGCTTGCTCATGGGAGAAGCTATTTCACTAAAATTCATTATAAACTGGCGATAATAATTGCATAACCCTACAAATTGTTGTACTTCCTTTACATTTTTAGCCTTTAGGGATTTTCCAAGATCTGACAGAGTCCACCAATTTGGGATTAGGTTTGATTCCTTCCCTACTAACAATATGTCCCAAATACAAAACCTCACTTTTGATGAAATCACATTTGGAGGGTTTCAACTTTAAACCTGAATTCTGAAGACGCTCAAGAACTTCACCCAATTTTTCAAAATGGTCATCCAAATTAGAACTGTAAATTATTATGTCATCTAAATAAATAAGGAGTGTTTTCCACTGCAAACCTCTAAAGATTAACTCCATGCATCGCTGAAAAGTGGATGGGGCATTGCATAAACCAAAAGGCATTTTAGTATATTCATACAGACCATATTTGGTTATGAAAGCGGTCTTATGACGATCTTCATCTGACATATGAAGCTGCCAATACCCCGACTGTAAATCACAAACCGAAAATACTGAAGCAGATGACAGACAATCAAGGCACATGGAGATTTTTGGCAGGGGATAAGCATCTTTTATGGTCAAGTCGTTGAGTTTTCTATAATCAATACACCAGCGTACAGATTGGTCCCTTTTCCGCACTAAAACTACAGGAGAAGCCCAAGCTGATGTTGATGGTGTGATAACCCCATTATCAATTTGTTCCTTCAAGTATTTCTCCACCTCTCCTTCAAAACCTTGTGGGGTACGACGCAATGGTTGACGAATGGGTGCGGCCCCAGCAGTGTCAATTTTGTGTTTTATTAGAGAACAAGAACCAAGATCAGACTTATTCTTAGCAAATGCATTCTGATACTTGAATAAAACTTCAGCAAGTTTCAGCTTATGTTTGGACTCGACTAGCTTTTCACAGCTTTTCTGATATAACTCTGACAAATACTCTGGCAACTTAGGAATATCAGGATCTTTTTCAACATCACCACAAATTTTATCTGACTCTGAAATTGACAAACATTTCCACTCCTCTGGAATATTTAAGGACTTAACTGGACTCCTTGTCTGATTTCCTAATTTTCTATGAAAATCACTACAGCTTCCGAAAACCAAATCAGTTTGACCACCTTTCAATGACAACTCTTCTACAGCGACTTGTTCAAACAATTGCACAGGGTGAATTTCCCCCAACAAATAATTTCTCCTAAGTTTCACAGGATAATTTTCTAAATTAACAATTCTTACAGGAATAGTTTCCTTATATGGATCTATTAAACATCTAGCCACTATGATTTTTCTATCATCTTCTATGACAGGTTCGATACTACCAAATCGGGTATCTAAAACTTCAGGATCAACCCCACAACCTGGTAAAATTACTTCTGAACTGGGTGGAACAGTTATAGACTCCTTAAGAACAACTCTAGCAACCTTATCTGACTTCCGTAAAACGTCACAATCTACCCACTGACCCTCTATCTCTAGTCCACGTTTAGTATTAATAGTAACATTTTTATCATCAATGATGTCACAGCCTAGAAGCATATTATCTCCTATCGGAGCCACATAAACTGACCATAGAAACTCTAATGGCCCTAAAACAACAGAAACTTCAGCCACACCTAATGTTCTCATCCTTTTACCTGCCTCAGCAACCACCAGATTACGTTTGGCCTCTTGTAACGATGGACGCCTAGCCTCAGGTATCTTTAAAAATAAGGATTCACTCATCACTGTTACCTCTGCACTTGTATCCACTACTGCATTGATATTGACACCTTCAATACTTAAAGGAGCAGACAAAGTAACAGACCTGACCCTATCAATGACTATATCAATCTCATTCAAATCCAAATCAGAGTCATTAGTCTCAACATTACTATCAATAGAAGACAGATTATCTGAATCAATTTCTTCTCTTATAATTCCCCCCTTTTCAGAATTCAAATTTCTATCTTTCACTGTATCAACTCGATTATCATAATCAACATCACTAAAATCAACACTTTTTAACATATTTGTTGAAATATCACTATCATTAATGTCATTTTTGGTTCTATGGGCTAATTCTTGGCCAACAGGCTTAGCCCGTTCTAGTTTGACAGTAGTTTACCATTTGAAACTTGGGTTTGTGTACTTGGCTTTACATTCCCCTGTGTGGTATTGCTTCTTCGATTGGTATTGAATTGCTTGTCTCCTTTCAAAGGGCAATACCTACTTGTATGACCTTTTTTCTGGCATGAATAACATGTGATATCCTTCAAATCAGGCTTAAATGTACCATTAGCTTTTTGGTTACTGTTTCTACCATTGCCTGACAATGTTTTGTCTAAACTTGCTGAAAGCTTACCAATTTCTTCTTTAAAATCATTTCTTATTTCCTTGGAAAATACCCCAAGTCTACTCTCTAATCTTTCCTCGGTTACAAACCTAGGTCTACCTCCATTGATTTTTCTAATTTCTGGATCAGACAACTCACCATCTTCCTCTTGTTCTATTTGTCTAATATTAACATTTTTCTTGCTACCATTTTTGCAGCATTCATGCCATGTTATAAGTCTCACAGTCTCGTCTATTGACTTTGGGCTTTTTGTGCGAACTTCATATGCTAAACTCTGGTCATTCAAACCTCTAAGTATATTTTCAATGACCAATGTATCAAGTAATTCTGGGGGATTAATACCTGGATATGCTTTATGTGCTAAGTCTGAAACACGTGCAACATACTCTGATAAATTCTCTTTGTACTGTTTCTTAACCTGGTTAAGTTGTTCCCTATACTGCTCAGGAAGCAAATGTTCACCATATCTCCTGTCTAATGCTTCATGTATTAGTATTATATTACCTTGTACATTTGCTGGAAGTTTTGTAACGTATGCTAAAGCATCATCTTTTAAACAACACATAAGTTGTTCAATTTGTTTACTATTATCCCAGTTGAACTTCCTTACCCCAATTTGAAATACACTCCAGAAACTTGCAAAGTCACTTTTTCCATTATAATATGGCATCCTAAACTTCGGTTCATCTGGATGACTACTGTTGAAAGTACCTGTCGTGAGTTACTATTGGATAATATCCCTACTTGAGGTGCATAATTCATGCATGTATTTGTGACTGGCATACTGCTCATAGTATTTCCTGAATAACTACCTGTTGTATAACCATGATTATATTCATATGTACTGCTGTCCTGAAAACCTGATCTTACTGGTTCCCTGTATACCTTTATTTCTTTCTGCCTTAAAAGTTCTTTTCTAAGTATTTCAATCTCTTTTTGACATTGTAAATTATCTTGTTGGAGCTTATTGAACTCATCTTGCTGTTGTGCATTTACCTGTCTACACTCAGCTATTTCATTTCTGTATGTTGTATTTGACCTTTTGTATTCTGTTACCTCATTTTGTGATTTAGTTAATTCATACCTAGCATCTGCTAAATCTTTAGTGACAGAATATAAATTATCACTTGTAAATGTGAAGGAACTCTTCAACTCATCCAACTCTCTCCTACTATAATCTAATTCCCGTGAACACAAGTCAAGTTTTCCCCTCACCTGATACAAATCTAAAGTCAATCTCCTGTTTTCCAGTCTAAGATTTTCAAGTTCATCCATAGTATTACTGTTAGTACCTAAAGTTCTACCTTTATCAATATTCAAAGCACTTTCACTTTGACATCTGTTTCCCAACAAACCAGAACATGTATTCTCACCTGCCTGACTATGTTCTTTACCATCAATATCAGATTGAACTAATTGTTGCTCTAAACTATGAATAGCCTCTCTGTTATCAAAATGTCCAGAAAACTGTGCAACTTCATTACCTACCTCAGTAATATCAGTATTTGTACTAGACTTATATAAATTCTCACCCATTGAACGAGTAATTGGGCCAAGGCGTATGTCATGTGCCATGTTAAGAGCGATTTTACTGCTCACATAAAACCAAATAATTTAAGTCCAATGTGTACAATACTGTGCCTATAGATTACACTATTTTTTAGGCTATTTGTTACAAAGGTTCAACCTGTAGATTACACTACTTTTTAGGTTTGTAAAAATAGATATGTTACAGTCTGTAGATTACTCTACTTTGCTGACTGTATAAAAATGTTCAACCTGTAGATTACACTACTATTTAGGTTGAAAAAAATATAAAAGTTCAATCTTTTACTACTTCTCTCAATTTCAAAAAATAAAAATTTAATAAATGATTTTTTTTTTTTTAACTTTCGTTTTAGGACAATAAAAATATAAAAAATTAACTGCCAAATTCGAGAAATGAGTAAGCACCGCTGCCACCAGTGTTTCGGAATGTGCTTAATCCGAGCGGAAATCCATGTTTGAAAAATGAATAAGATGTAAAAATTAAATACTTTACTAATCAGTCATAAATATTTCAATACTTCAGTTAACAATCAATTATTTATCTCAAAATCTCAAAATTAAAGTAATAATTCTTCAAATTATCAGTTTAAACTAATAAATGTTCAAATTCACTCAAGTATGCATGTCAGTGTTCCAGCAATTTAAGTAACTATTATCTTAATAAATATTAAAAATAGAATACCAAAAATAACTGGAAACCCCCTGGGTTGAATTTAGAATCCAGTAAATATATCTGTCACAGATTACACTGCTTTTGACAAAATATTAACTGGAACTCTGTATAAAAATTAGTAATATATGCTCTAGATACTTTAAACTAACTAAATGTTAAGTCAAAATCGATCCCCAATTTAGAAAAAGACCGTGTGATCAGAAAAACATCCGATCAGCTGGGCATTCAAATTTGCTTACCAAGCTCTTGTTTACATTAGAGCTTATACGTCACGTCACACTCCAATTCCCGCTATATGCAAATTAGTTCATGGAATCTAATAATAAATGTATTAATCGTGAAATGCATACTACTAAACGATTAGTGTGTTAAAATCATGCAGTATTTACAATGATTATTCATTAATTAACACAAGGAATGCACTCGTATAAAAGTTTTACTACCAGATCAGAGATTACGAGAATCCAAGGCCGATAACTCAAGTATGGAAAATAGTCAAGAAAGTTGGCGGCATTTGTCAACAAATACTAAAACTTTAAGAATGAAACAACTCTACACTTTAAAAATAATGATAAAAGGATAAAAGGAACCATTCAATTCCCGAAATTCAATCCTTTGGCAACATGAAAATTACGTAAGTGTAAAAGATATTATTTACGCAAAATCAACTTCACATCGTACGATGAAAACGTGTTTCACAACACTAGCAATACAGCAGCTAATTCAACCCACACCTTGTACTTCTGCCTGCAGCAAATTTAGCTGAATTCTGATATCAAAAAGACAAAGCAGGTGGAAAATAACCGGTAAAATTGTCGACAGCCATGGTCCGGACTTAGTACCGGCATTTCAAAAGAAATGGCTGGTTAAACAGGTTTTTATAGCCCGCCAAATCTCCCCTTCTATACTGGTAGTGTCCGGTAGAAAGGTTGTACATAGTGAAAAAAATAATCCCAGGATAAAGTAAAAATTAGTCTTTACTAACAATTAGGACTGAAACTTATATTTTTTTCACAAGGGATTGATATCTATAAAGAACTTTTTAGCTCACCTGGCGTCGGTAGTCGTCCGTCGTAAACTTTTTCAAAAATCTTCTCCTCTGAAACCACTAGGCCAATTTTAACCAAACTTGGTCTGAATCATAACCAGGGTATCTAGATTCCAAATTATGTTCGATTAGTCCGAGGACCAAAACAACATGGCTGCCGTTACTGAAAATAGCACATAGGGGTAAATTGCTGTTTTTGGCAAATAACTCGAAAACCGTTACAGATATCAAAACTCTGACAGAAGTATAAGTAATCAGCATGGCAAGATTTACCCGCCCTGCAATTTTGAAAAAAATCTGATAGCCAGTTTTGGAGTTATTGCCCTTTTTCCAGAAATTTTTCAAAATTTTAATATATTTAATTTTTTATCAAAGAAACTATAGCAGATAGAGGTCGACTTTAATTTGCAAAAATGTTCAGCATATCAAGATTTATCCACCCTGAAATTTTGGAGAAAATCCATAAACCCTTATAGGAGTTATTGCCTTTTTTTCACAGAATTTTCAAAATTTTCATATTTTTCGTCTTTTATTTCCAAAACAATAGAAGATGAAGGTTAAGTTTAAATTGATAAAATGTTTGCCATGCTGTGCTGACTTCAACAGTGGTGTTAAAAATCTTCCTTTGACTGCCATTTTCAAAATGGCCGCCAAAAAACAGGCGGGAAAATTCAACATTGTTCAATTTCAATAAAATTTGGTTTCCAAATAGATATTGATGTTGCGACTTCAAAACCAGTGTTGAAAATTGTTTGTTGACCGCCATTTTCAAAATGGCCGCCTAGAAAGGCGGGAAAAATCAACGTTGTCTGATTTCAAAGAAATTTGGTTTCCAAATAGGTATTGATGTCGCCACTTCAAAACTGATGTTAAAAATTGTTTGTTGAATGCCATTTTCAAAATGGCCGCCAAAGAAGGGAGGAAAATTCAACATTGTCCGATTTCAATGAAATTTGGTTTCCAAATAGATATTGATGTTGTGACTTCAAAAACTGATGTTGAAAAGTTCAACTGTATAACTTACAATGTAAGCTTGATTGTCGGATTGTGCTTCAAAGTTTTCTTCACAATATAAGAAATATGTTTAAACTAGATAATAAAGGGGAACCCCTGCCAAATTTTTTTTATGGAAAGGGGGGCTTGGAATGTTTTGATTTCAGCAATATGCATTATCTGAATTATAAGGGGAACCCCTGTCCAAATTTTTTTTTTTGAATGATGGTCTGAAATGGGTTGTAATAGATAGTGGTGCTTTAAATTACTGCGGAAACTGCTGAATCTACTTGCCCAATTGGAACCATACTTGGTGACAACTGTCCATAGTCGGTACCTATCAAAGAATGTGTCTGGTAAGTCTGCATGTATTCCAAGATGGCCGCCAGCGGTGGACATAGTTTAACATTGGACCCTATGGGAAAAACACATTCAAAGACATTCTTCTCTGAAACTACTTGGTCATGGTCACAATAGGCCTTTAATGGTCTTCTTAAAAAATTATGTCTGACAAGTCTGCACCTCATCCAAGATGGCCGCCAGCGGGGACCATTGTTTAACATTGGACCCTATGGGGAAACACGTTCAAAGATTTTCTCCTTTGAAACTTCTAGAAAATGAAAAACTTAAACATTGGGTTAATTTGGGCTGCAGTTTATGCCAGTCGTGGACCAGGTGAGCTATACAGGCTCTTGAGAGCCTCTAGTTTAATAATCATATAATACAGAACTTTTAGAAGCCTGAATTAATAAGGTGGTTACTGAAACTAAAAGCATTCCTGCAGCGACAAATAGGGTCTCCTGTACAAATACAGTGCCACAACATCTACGTTAAAGAGACACTTATAAATTTTCGTGTTAGTCTCAAGATGTAATTTATTTAATATCATGCTCTGTATGTCAACAGCAAGATACTGGTGAATCAAATTACTCTCTCAGACTCTGCATAAATTTACACCCCAACCACATACAGAACAAAAGAAAATAAAAATTAAAAAATAAATAAACAGATAAAAAATAACCATCACAGTCTACAGCCTTCCATTTCAACATCACTGTACTAACTGCACCAACATCAGACCAACATGCAGGTTGTCGCTATTAACCAAACTAAATTTTTCAAGCAAAAGTAAAATTTTGGAAACAATAAATTAAATTGAATTTGAACATTAGAGACTTATTTTTTGTAATATTTTCTCTTAAAATAACACGATAGGAATTTGTGAGAGAAGTTGTCCTTAGCACTGGTCTGAGAGGAATTCTTTGCTTAATGTCGAACAACGCTACATCCATGTCTTATCTAGTCATGGCTGCGGGATCGTCAACAAACATTTATAAATCAAACTGGCAAAGTGTTCTTACAACGTTGCAAGATAAAAACACTAGTGTCCCAAGCTAGTGAACGATTACAACATATAGGCAAACACATGGCACTCATCAAGTCGATCAAATAGTAAAGATGTGGGCAAAAAAAAAAAGAAAAGATTTAACATTATAAAAATAATATATGCCGAAATTTGAAACCTCGATATTATAAACTTAAGGAGTGACTTTCATGGGAGTTCAAATTAAGTTAATTGATTCCATAAATTTTTATTTAAAATGAAAAATTCTTATGTTGACATTGTAAGTACTTTTACTAATTTTATTGCTCTCTCTTAAATAAGATTGTGCATGTTAAACTTTGACGCATCTCCGTTCTACACTGGCGGATGGTGCCCCCGATGTAAAGGGGTAGTTTCTAATTAAAAAATATATGTTACCTACTGATAGAAACCCGGGAAACATTAAATCATATTTAGATTGCAGTAGAAAACAACTTCAAATATGAGATTTATGTCTATTCAGCAATGGTCGCTGAAGCTCAAATTGCCTCATGCAAAGAAATCTCAAATCTGAACACACTACACGTATACATTGTTCACGTGACATTGTTTAAATACATGTTATTTATTTAAGATACGTTACAATATGCACATGTTTATGACTCAGATCAATAAGTTTAATTGACGTTTAAGTCCATATCATTCTTTTCTTTTGTTTGTTTTACTACATAATCAGTATTTGAAGAGAAGTTTGAAACTGGAATAAATGTGAGTATTATTTTTATGAAACTACAAAAGATTTTCGTTTCACCAATGATTTTTTGTACTTTTCTTTAATTTAAGGAGGGAACAATTACATATTCTTACCTTTAGAAACTTGGCGGATTGAAGCATGGCATGTTGAAAGAATACTTGGTGAACCTACATTTGAAATGAAAGTAGATTGAGTATTCTTTGGAGGGGGCAGTTAGTTTTGGCTATTATGCTAACTATCATATAGCATATCAAATGTCATCTTGAAACAAAAAATGCTTGTAAAGCCAGTGCGATTTCAGAACTTGGATAGTATGCTAATCACAAACATTTCTTATACAGGCTTTTGACAAAAATTGTACATTAATAATTGCTGAATTGACTTGGTTATGCAATATGTTGTATATAGTTTTGAAAATAAATAAATAAATAAAGCTAAAAAAACAAAACAAAATAAAACAAAGCTATTTCTCATTACAAGCCATAGTATTTCACTCCAACCTACCATTGAGCTTTGGCCAACAGTGCATCAATTTACAAAATGCCATATGACACCGGGACTTAAAGTTATCAGAATAATCATACCACCAAAAGAGGAAATCATTCACCGGTTTGAAGTAGAACATGTTGAATGGAGTTTGTGGATATTTCTATGGTATTGAGAATTATATAGTTCATGCATTACATGTAGTTAACCGCATGCTATCTGAAAGCTGAATATCTCTGGTAACTTAAATATTTATTTTATTTCAAGAAATCGATGTGTAATAAATTTGTTTTTGTAAAAACAAGAACACGACATTTTCTCGGTTTTAAAGTGAAAGTGAAACTTGAAGTTGGGTGCATCTTATATGCCATTAAAATTCACTATATATTTACTCACTTAGGTAATAAGTTTTGCTTTATTTGAAACGACAATTAATGTGCTAGGATGCTGCAAGAGTGGCCAATTAAACAAAGCGAAATAGGTCTGAATCAATAATTATATATTCTATATACAGTAAAAATGACCAAAAAAATGAGAATATGCTTCTGTCTTTTTTTTTTGGTACAAGACGATGAGGTTTGCTCCAAATCTACACCTTTCTCAGCCAAATAAACCCTTACAAGCTTAAAAGTATTACACTGGAGCTGAAACATGTAGCTTTAGATTTTTATGCCCCAGATCTTTAGATCGGGGCATATAATTTTTGCCTTGTCTGTCTGTCTGTATGTATGTATGTATGTATGTCTGTCCGCAACTTTAACTTGGCTCATAACTTTTAAACCAGATGTGATAGTACCTTCATATTCGGTATGATCATTGATCATGAGAATTTTCGTTAATTACTGTTGATAAAGGCTTGATATTATATATGTGAATAGATCTATAATAAAGCTCAATTCAAATCTACCAAACAATTTGGGTCAGGTCAGGTCACTGATTGCAAATTTGAAAACTTTACAAACAACTTTAACATTGCGTATAATTATCTTTTCAACCAGATGTGATAGGACCTTCATCTTTGGCCTGTATATTGTTCATATGAAGCTGAACATTATGCAAATTTTACTATGGTTAGGTCAAAGGTCAAGGTCACAGAGGTCAAAAGGTCAAAATATGGGTAATGCTATAGCTCTTTAATTACAATTGCTAGAGGCTTGATATTCCATATGTGAATAGATCTTATGAAACTTAGTACAAATCCCTCAAAAAAATTTCTGTCAGGTCAAAGGTCAAGGTAACTGAATTCAAATTTGAAAACTTTTAACATTGCCTATATATGTCCAAGCAGATGTGACAGGACCTTCATATTTGGCCTGTATATTGTTTATATGAAGCTGAACAGTATTATTCAGATTTCACTTAGGTCAAGGTCACAATGTCAAGGTCAAAATATAGATTTTGCTGTAGCTCATGTATAATAATTGCTAGAGGCTTCATATTCTATATGTATATAGATCTAATACAGCTTAGTACAAAAAAAAAAAAATAAAAAAAAAATGGTCAGGTCGAAGGTCAAGGTCACTGAGTGAAAATTTGAAAACTTGACATTGTCTTTATCTTTTCAACCAGATGTGATAGGACCTTCATATTTGGCCTGTATATTGATCATATAAAATTGAATTATGCAAATTCCATTAAGGTCAAGGTCACAGAGGTCAAAAGGTCTAAATATAGGTAATGCTATAGCCCTTTAATTACAATTGCTAGAGGCTTGATAGTCCATATGTGAATAGATCTTATGAAACTTAGTACAAATCCCTCAAAAAATTTCTGTCAGGTCAAAGGTCAAGGTAACTGAGTTCAAATTTGAAAACTTTTAACATTGCCTATATCTTTCCAAGCAGATGTGACAGGACCTTCATATTTGGCCTATATATTGTTTATATGAAGCTGAGCAGTATTATTTAGATTTCACTTAGGTCAAGGTCACAATGTCAAGGTCAAAATCTAGGTTTTGGTTTAAGCTCGCCAATTACGATTGCAAGAGGCTTGCTTTTCTAGTTAATAGATCTAATGGAGCTTAGAACAAATGTCTTCTTAACCTTAATTTCTAGATATTGCAATTTTAGCAAGTTTATATTGTAGACATGGGTGCTACCGAGGGCATAGTGTTTCACAAACACATCTTGTTTTTTTTCGTAAAAAACGTCAAAACCCTATTGATCCATACCAGAATGATTGGAAATTTATTTTCCATAATTGATTTCATTCTTGTCACTACAAAATACAGTATACACTGTGTAAAAAAAATACAAAAAGCAATTTTATTGAAATTTCAAAGCTCAGTTTTGCATTTTCACGATGTTCAGTTTTGACGCTATAAACCGAGGGATATAGTATTCCTAATTTTCAAAGTATCAAAATATCTTATAAGGCATAATTCCCTTTTTTATCAATAACTTGAAGACATCAGTACGGAAGTTTTACGGTCGACATTTTGCATCTTGTGGGCTGCTATAAGATATCTGTTTCCCAGATGACTAAAGATCTTTCCCTTTACAGCTAAATTATCCATTCTACTGAAATTGACATTACTACTAAAACTGACATGTTAAACACAGCGGCCGGTGTGATAGTTCGTGATGTAGATATTTGTATTTATTTCTCCATTTATCTTTTCTGTGCCATACTTGTGTGATATCTTTGTTTCTTGGTGTTCCTATGTTGCCATTGTTATTGAACTATTCCTTTTTAGTCTAACGGTTTGGATCTCACTTACTTTATGACATATAAATAACAAAATACCGAATTTAACTGTTAATTTAATCTCCTCATACGCGCACATCGACAATCCACGCCCCCGTCCCCAGCGCAGATATAACCAAAACACTTGGAATTCCATATACCGAAATATATGTAAAATCCGAAAGAGAACATGTTACAAACATGGTCTAAATAGTAAAGCCAAAATCATCTAAGGACAGAGCTATGCCAGAGGGAGATAATCCTTAGTTTTGAACAAAATTTTGTAAAGTAAGTAATGTTATATGTTTTTTTTTTTTTTTTGGTAAAACAGTGACATGACCTTTCACGAGTTAAAAGTAAACCTAGATTACTATAGTGGTGTACATGCCTTGAAAATTTCCCTGAAGCCCTGGAAGCTCGCTATATATTTAATTACTTAGATAAAGAGTTTCGCTTTATTTGAAACGACAGTTAATGTGCTATGATCCTCCGAAAATGGCCAATTAAACAAAGCCAAAAAACAGGGAAAAATCAAAAGTGGTATGATGCCTATGTATATAAACCATGCCCATTAAGAATAAATAAATGGATATATGCTCAAATATGCTTGTAATTTGTTCTTTCAAGAAAGGGAAACGATTCGAATGCTTGAGCTATTTAAGTTACTGAAGTTAGTGCGCATCGTTAACCAGATATTTCACTGCACGATGAAATATCATTTCAGCTCTATTTTTCACTATCTAGATTACACCAGTCGAGTAGATGTTTTAATTTTTCTTTGTGTTGATGTGTTCCATGTCACTCTGTTCACTTAGTCGATTTAAAAAGCTCCTTGGAGCTTATGTTGTGCTGTTTTATCTTTTTATCGACTTTAAATAAAGCTTTTTGACTTTGACTTTGTTAAGTTTCTTTATTAAGTTTTTTATTTCTACAATGTTGGTGTTGGTGTCTTTGTTTCCTCTTTTTCAACATTTTTAACATCTTATTTATTATTTGTTTTTGTTATTTTGTTCTATGATGTTTTTAACCTACATGTTATTTATATACAGTGTATATGACTATACGTTATGTCATTTATTACAGAATGACGACAACATTTTGTGGGCCCTGTCATTTTAAACACATATCTACCCCAGCCGTGGCATGGTGTCCAGTATGCAATGAAGGGACATGCATTACTTGCAATGAGCAACATTCAGCATTTTCCTTAACAAGAAATCACGAAGTTATCGACATAGAACACTACAAGAAGCTTCCGAATTTTGTCCAGTCTTTTGAAATGACTTGCTATAATCATGATAAAAAACTCGATTTTTATTGCACCACTCATAATTATCGATGTTGCCTTGACTGTATTCCAGAAAAACACCAAAAGTGTTCAAATGTCTCGACGATGGAGAACGTTGTGAAAAATGTCAAAACATCTCCTGCGTTTATTGACGCATTGCAAGGATGGAACGATTTGCTACACAATATATTAGAAATTATACAAGTGAAACAAAAACATTTAGAAACGATCACACAAACAAAAACTGCAATAGAAACAGAAATCAAAATGTTTAGAAAAGAAATCAATGAATTGTTGGATAAATTTGAAATGCGCTCATTACATAACCTTGACAACATTTATTCTAGAATAACAACAGCGGACCAAACTGTACTTTCGTATTTGAGCGATAAAAAGGCCGAAATGGAGACATTTTTTATGCAGTGCGAAACCATTAAAGCATTAGCGTCTGATCTCCAAGCTTTTGTAGCAGTTAATCATATTTCAGAAAAATTGATGGAAGAAGAATCGGCTTTTACGTCGTTACTAGAGACTTGTGCTTTGAAAAGTAGTGTTCTAAATTTTGAAAAAAATGAGACTTTCCGATCTTTAGGAACCAAACTTAAAGACCTTGGTAAAATTAAAGTATCATCGTGTGATGTAAAACTAAACTTATCACAACGAAAAAATGATCAGGCTCAGTTTATGCCGGTTCCTAAAGTCCATCCTGAAGATATTAAAACTTTGGAATTTTGTCTCAAAGAATCTTTATCAATATCACCTGATAATTACGCCGTTAATATTAAAGACTGTACTATTCTTCCAGATAATAGATGCGTTTTCGCTGATTTTGCGGCCTCCAAACGTCTTTTAGTATACACTCCTTCAACCAAACGCAAAGAAGAAGTCGCTATTCCTTTGCCGGCTTTCGGAATTACAAAAATTGAAAAATCTCTTGTTGCTCTCCTCGTACAAGACGAAAACGAGATTCAGTTTTTTGAACTGCAAGATACTGAATGTCGATTTGAGAAGAAAATCATACTGGAAAATCGCGGCTGGAGTTTGTCCAGTTGCAATGACAAAATAGCTGTTTCTGTTAAAGACCGTGGAATAATGCTAATGAATAAAAACGGCTATAAATTTGAGTCCATTCCAATCAAATGTGAATCATATGTTGCAGTTCATTTGACCCGAGATAAACTGTATTATACTGATTCGCAAAGTCATACAATTCACTGCTGTTCACATAACGGCAAAGCCATATGGAAGCATCACCTTTCAGACCAACGTAATCGGTATTCAATAGCCACAGACAATGCCGGTCATGTTTACGTTGCTTGCCAAAATACAAAGAAAATCATACTAATATCTAATGATGGGAAAATAACCAGGACACTTCAACCAAGTTACTCACCTAGTACAATTGCGTTCAACTGCAAAACAAAAGAACTATTGTTTGCAACTTCAGATGGAGAAATAAGTTTTCTCGGTTTGTTGTGAGTAGCATGTCTTTTAGACGCTTACAATATGGGCAGACATCTGACAACCTTGATTAAAAAGACAGTTGTTTTAAAACAAAAGAAAACGGAACAAAAACACTTTTTATGTTTGCTGACAACACTGTATTCATGGATTATAGATCATGGATGTAGCGTTGTTCGATAATTAGCAATGCAATCCGCTCAAACTTGTGCTGGGAGCCGTCCTGAATATGCTCTGAGGTATGAGAAAAGCTCATTGTTGAAGGCCTCATGGTGACTTCAACATGAAGAACAGCAATAAAAACGTTGCTGAATTGTTTTGATTACACATTTACTGGCATAGACTTCGTCTCATCTGCATTTACTCCATATCCCTTCATTGTGCAAACAAATAACCCCACAAAAACGAAGGTAAAACAAAGAAATTTGACTCTGATTATGCAAAAATAATACAATAGAAATATGCATCTGATACAAAATGTAGATCATATATCATATAGAAGGAAGAGCTTAATGTAATTCTCACTGTTTCAGTTGAAATTTAAAGTTCTAATTGTATTAATTAGTTTGCATGAATGAAATGATCTCGGTAAATCGATCAACACTTCCATTCATTTAGACTTTTTTTTCAATTAATGCATCGACGGCAGAATAGGACAAATAAATTAAATTCATAAAGAAGAAATAAAGTTAATACCATAACTCATATGAGGAGACTTTTAACCTTTTTATGGATATATTTGCCAATTATTTTGTCTTTTTTGATTTTAGTAGATTTCGTTAACAAGTATCTAACACTTATTGTTCAGCAACAATAAACATGAAATCATTCAACTGCTATCATAATTTTTAAATGTAACGAATGCTGCAAAAGAGCCAAAGGTGATCTGCGTTCAATAATTGTTGAATTTAGTCGTGTACCAATGAAGAAAAAAAGAAAATGTGCTATAAATATTATTTGAAATCCAGTAGTAGTTTTATCTATTTCAGCGTTTGTAAAGAGACAAATTATGTCGCTTTTTGTCACTTTATGTCACTTTTTTGTTAAGAATATATGTTGCTCAGGTCATATGTTGAGAGATAGAACAAAATAAAAATCCTTCGATACAGATATGTTTAATGTCCTTATGGAATGTACATTTCACAGTTGATTCATAACTATAGGGCATGTAGTGTGTACAGTTATTTTTTAATATAGCAAATGCACTATCCCAAAAGGTGTTTATTCATGGATTTGTTCACCCTATCCCTAAAATAATTCAGTTCAAGTTACCATTACATCATTGAAAGACACGACATGTCGGTGCCCCAAATGCAAAACGATTATTATAAGCCTGATTTATAGTCTTTCCAGATTTGACAATACCGATTTTGACTCTCAATTACAGTTTCACGGGTTCTGTTAACTGAGCAGGATAGGTTTATCCTTATGGAGTACTTAATGTCACTTTCAGTTCTATAAGATTTAACACTGTAACTGCCTTCAATTGGTTTTAAATATTGCGTTTTTATTTTCGCATTTAATTGCTATCTTTGTGTGTTCTGGTTTTAGCCCTATCTCTGGACTTGATAATTTTTGTAATTACAACATCTTTTCTTACTTCAGTATCTTACTGTCCTTGTCAGGAAAAAGTGTCGCTTATTGACTTTGAATTATCAAATTATCACTGATTATGTATAATGGCGAACTTGTTAGCTATGGGCTTCTGTACATTCCCGCTACTGCTCGGTTGTTGACACAGCTAGGGGATTGATATAGCCTATAGAAATATATAATATGCAAATAACAATTGTTGATTTTTACAACCTTTAACTCTAAGCTAGTCAAATAGTAACAATGCAGAAATACAACCGAAAATCATCAGCTTACAATGTTATGTTCTTCTTATACCAATACATGACAACTAGTAGGGATTTCTTTGTGCATATTCTGCATTGCGTGTTCGTGACATGGAACATTGGCTACCATTATAATAAAAACTCCATGTATTTATTTAAGTGTAATCAGTTAGTAATTTCTTTGTGCATATTCTGCATTGCGTATTCGTGACATGGAACTTTGGCTACAATTATAATTAAAACTACATGTCATTATTTAAGTGCAGTCAATATAGTGTAAAGAATCAATAGAGAAACATTTCACAGTGAGTATCATTTGACAAGATTACATACACTAGCATTTTTTTAAAAATTAAATAAAAAGAAGTTCAATTTGAAAAATAATTTTCCTGCAAAAAAAATCACAGAAGTTCTTAAAAGTGTTCTTACAATATCGGTCAACTATTCCCCCAACAAGAATACTTATAGAAGACAGTCCCAACACCACAGGGCACATATCGAGTCAGTTGCAAGAAAGATTGGCATAAAAATCGTGAAATAAGGTCACTATCAACAGATGGTTAGAAAGACATTAAAAATTGCAAAAAGTATTTGAATTGCCAAAATTTGAAAACTTAGTGAACCGAACTTTCAGTCCAAAACGAACAATCCAAGAACAATGGCAACATTAAGAAAACAAAGAAATAAGACACAACATGACCATGGCACAGAAAAGAAAAAAGAAGACACACACGCATAGTATAAAGAAGACACACAAACATAGTATGTTAGTGTATTCTAGAAAGTATCTTTCTCTCTCTCTGTGTTCATCTCTCAGTGTGTGTACTTTTAATGTCAACAGGGAGCTAAACAATTTAGAAGTTTTGGTCAAAATTTGATTTCCATATATTACCATTAACACAGCTTACATATTTTACGAAAGGATATGGAGTAAATGAACATGAGACCATAACACATATGTTAACTCCAACCGCAATAATTTTAATGAGCTGTATGGCCATTTCGGAAATTTATTCCTCATCAGCAGCACTAGAACCCAAACAAAGGAAATCCACAATTTCAAAAAATATTAAAATGCATAAAACCAAACGAAATCCGAATAATCAGTAATATCAAATATAGTTAAGGACAAAACTACGATGGAGGGAGTTAATCCTTCGGTTTTTGAATTAACATATGTCTTCAGTGCAGATCGATAACAAACATTTGGAAGATTTGCTGTCGAAAGAAAAAATCTTTAAAAAGAAATCAAAACAACGAGGTAGATGCACAAGATTATCGAAAATGTTCATATTGGGAACGCATACATCCCTGCAAGCATAAAACAAATATTTTAATCCAGCTAATCATGACTCCCTATATTAACAGAGACATTATTGTTATTTTTATTTCATTGCCTAAAAGTATAAAATAAGACAAATAACTATATACCGAAGTTACTGTGAATTTATTTTCTGCATATGCGCATTTCGACAACTTATGTCTATTCAGTGCAGATGAAACCTAAACGTTTGGAAGACCAGTTCCACATTACCTACTACACACTCAGATAGTATATATATTCTTTATTCAAAAGCAATACAGCTTATAGAATTACAATTTATACTATATAATATAATGCATCAGTGAACAAACAATTAAGTTACACATAGAATGTACTAATTGGAGAGTGACCACATGTAGTTTTACAGTAATAAAATCACATTATAATATATATATCAATCTGAATTTCGAATTCTTTCGGCAAGACACAAATATTTACCAAAATTATTCAATTCTTTAGTATTTTTCACTGACATCAATTGTATCAATTTATATGTTGATGGCCTATACCAGTAATATTTTTAAATATATTTCTTCCGTATATGTGCATATTTCTGACACCCTAATATAAAATGATATTCATCTTCTATTTCATGATTTTCACATAACTGACACACTCTGTCTTGTCTATTCACTTGCAAAAATCTACCAGTTTCTATATTTAAGTTATGAGCAGATAAACGATATTTTGTAATATAAGGCTTATATAAATAATTAACATTCTCTAAATAATATTGTAAAGTGTCCACATCATAAATGTATCTATACAATCGACATTTTGATGATCTACCAAAAAAACTGTTCATTTCAGTAATAAAATCATCTTTCAGTTTCTGTGTAAACTCACTTACAAATAAACATTCATTATATACATTTTGTTGTAGCCATACATCTTGAAAACCGTATTTTAGCATAATATCTCTCAATTTGCATACCCAATTTAATTTGTCATTAGGTTTTTTAATACAGTCCCCCAGCATTACTTCATAACACTGTTTTAAAATACAATTAACAGTATTTAATATTTTTATCCAATACTTTATCATTCTTTTATATCTCTCTTTATCGCTAATTTGCTTGATTTTCAATTGTTCCGGAGCGACGATAATTCTATTATCACTGCATTTCGCTGATATGAACATATTATCGTCAATCTCTATGGAACGTTAGCAACAGCGTATTAATATGACGTCGCGTGACGTTTCGTGAAAAAAAAATAATCCTATCAAAAAAGCGTTACATTTAACTAAAAAATACATGTTTAACCTGAAAAAATATTTCAATAGAAAACGAAACATATATCTGGTATATATTAATAACAAAATTAGCGATAAAAATAATATTAGTAATTTGTTTTGCTTGGATGGATTTCTCAGCTCGCATTGCATCTCGTGCTTCGCACTCGATGCAATACAATCCGAGAATTCCATACTCGCAAAACAAATTACTAATAGTATATATATATAAAGCGGGTATCTACCAAATTCAGAATAACACATAAAATTCACAGTGGTTTTTCTAACCTTCAAAATTCTCTTTAAAAAAATTGTGCTTCTACGTCATTAGCTTTATGATAACCCCATATCTCACAACAGTAATTCAAAATACTAGAAACATAGGTATCAAATAAAGATAAAAGAGTTTCATGATTATAACAATCATTATATATTTTACTACATCATGAAAAAAGTGTCTTTCTACCCTGATTTGCCAATGTTTTATGTGTACTCGTAAAATAGCCGTTGTAATTAAACAAAAGGCCTAAATAAGTAAAACTATCAACCACTTCTATTTTCTCACCACCTAAAAACCATTTCTCGTCATTTTTACGATTACCTCTGCTTCTAAAAACAACAATATTTGTTTTCTTAATATTAACATAATATGAGGATAGGTATAACCTATGTGGAAGCGAAGCTGAATTCACTCGCTGAAAAACTGTTGTATACTGTAGGCCTTCCTTTTGTCAGTATTTATCCACTAGAGATGTCAAATTATTAATCTCCTTCTCATAATATTAATTTTTAATAATTTGAGTAGGAGAATAATACTGACCCCCGAAGATTAAGACTGACTCGCCAAGATCTGACATTAAGACTAACCCATCAAGATTAATAATTGACCCTCTGAAATTAAGAGTGGCCCACCAGGATTAATAATTTGAAACTCCAAAATTATCCATCCTAAGAGGATAAGTATGTTAATCTAAGTGGGTCGTTATTAACCTTGTCGGGTCATTCTTTATATTGGCGGGTCAGTCTTAATCTTTGGGCTTAGTATTATAGACGAATTTCCAGTTTCGTTTTATGAATGAATTGCCCCGATTGACCTGGGGTCAATCGGAGTAAATTGCGTCACGTAACATTGTGACGTCCAAAAATCTATATTGTGACGTCACTTTTTTCCGGGAAAATTCACTAATTGGAAACTCGTCTATTATCCTACTCAAATTATTAAAAATTAATAATATGACTAGGAGATTAATAATTTGACATCTCTAGTGATCAGGGACAATAGGAAGGTGGCTTTGGTAGAACATGAGGGGAGGATCTGGCTTATGGATCCCCTATTTATGAAAAAAAAAATCATGCTGAATAAATGCAGAAAATCAACCAAAAAAATCACTGGAACTACACTCTCCTTAAACCCATGCAACTGGAACCATCCTTTCTGAAGCACGACTAATGATCCACCCGGTAAAGGATATTACAGCTTGAATATTTTCATGTGATGTAGTTGTGACTCCTTATGTTATGCGTTGTCAAACAAAGGCAGTAGAATACCGAAGGAACAAAGGAGTGAAATTTACAAAAATCGAAGTCCAAAGACATGGCCAAAACAGAAGCACAGAAAAAAATGACGTCAGACACAAAAGACCCTCCACAAAACAATGACGCTAGATAGATACAAAGCACAGAAATAGAAATCAATGTCAAGCGTGTAAATATACGGTACAATCACAGACACTTGTTTCATTCGGGATATCTTTCAGTAAAGGAGACATAACATATGAAATACAGCGGCATAAATCGTGTAAAAACATTTTATAATGTCTTTTTCATTTAAGGTAGATAGACAGTAATATTCATATCCATGAGATTTTGTTGTAAGTCGGCACAATTGAAGAACCAATCCTACTTACCCGAAGTATGGGTCACAATGCTTGCTTTTTCTAGAATTGAGATCAAAGTTTGCTCATTTTTAGCCATTTTTTCACCATAATTTACATAGAATGCACGGGGAAAATATGAAAAGGCAATTTTTAGCTTAATGGAAATGAACTTTTTATCCATGAGAATTTGATGTATTTTTGTGAACAGGTAGTTTATGATGTAATTTACTGGTTACAATAATAAAATGTATATGTCACCATGCTTTCCACGGAGATATTTTGCAAAGTTTCCGGATCAAACATTGTTTACGGGAAAAGGGAGTTAATTAGCGGCAAACTAAACGTTTCACATTTGTCATTAAATTATGACGTCACAAACGAAAAGCCGTCATATTACTTTTCCGGCACGAAAATCAAACCTACCCCGTATCCGGCTCTTTATTTTTCTAATGCGCGATTGAATTACGCAGCGCAACAGTGTCTATCTACCTTAAAGTACTGTAGCAGTAAAATATGTCCGTCAGGAAAATTTGTCCAGACGGAATAAATTTCATAGAAAGACTTGTCCGCACATTTACTAGGAATAGTTGTCCGAGGACATATTTTCCTAGAAATATATGTCCTCCCGGATTCATTTTTTCCAGGAATGTCTGTCTATGGACTTTAGTTTCCTAGTAATAACTATCCCCCCCGACATTTTTCTACATTCAACCTCCTGACAGGCTGAGCGACGTCTCCTAAATTTCAACCACATTGTACTACTGACGAGATGGTTTTGTTTTCTGCCGATTTTTCAAAGTAAGTGAACATGATAGAGTTTGGCATTGGTATTTACAACATTACGGACAGTATGTTCTTGACCCAATTAATAAAAAAAATATGCATATCTTTCAAGTTTTACCTCACTTTAAAGCTGCACCTTTGCTTTGGTATAGCCATAGGTAATGACTCGCCTGCAGAATAGTTATATTTGAATTGACAAAAGTAAATAAATTATTCAACCTTTACCTAAAAGTACTGACAAAGTAAAGCAAAAATTGTACAAACCTTATTTTTCCTTAAACTATTTGTGGTCGTCTGTTTTTTTATATGATTTTAGAGGTTTCATTCAAAGGAAAGCCAGAAAGGTTGGTTCGCAGACGGTCACTCAGGGCAATTCGGTTGTATAACGGATCACGCGGAGGAGGTGTTTTGGGATAGACCCCGTGATTTTTTCTGCAAAACTTAAAAAAATTCATGCAAAATTTAGGCACACTCAATAAAAACTGGAGAAAAATTGACAGGAACCCCTTTTTACGGAACTCCATTGGAACCCCTTTTTGAGGACTTTTTCAGCCGCGGTGCCATTCCACAGGCACTAGTTTAAAAAAAATACCCTCCGGGGATATTTTTTCCGAAACAAGTGCCTGTGTGCCATTCACCACGGCGATTTATAACAGACAAACCGCGGTATTAACGGACCAGACTGCAGTCAAATTTAGGCTTGCATTGGACAATTCACATGTAACAAGGGCTAATTTCCCTTACGCTGCATGTGTTCAAAGTTTAAGATCAAATAATGATTATTGTTATTGTGGTAAAAATCAAGTAAACAGGTTTGTCCTCCAATGAAGACGAAACAGTACGACACAATTCATCCAAAAATATAGTATTTGAAGATTGTGAAACGTAATTTAAAAAAATGAATTTGTGTTTAGAAGTGCGTATAACGTGAAAAGAAGCTCTGAGCATTATTGATAGATATCGCCAACATAAAGGAGTTTGTTTATATAATACGACAAATATGATTCCCAGGCAAAAATTACACTGCTACGATACTTAACTTCATGTCTATTAGCTTTCATACATCTCTCGCATCGTTGGATTCCCAATGTTTTAATTTCCTCTGCACTGAATACGAAATAATGATAATAACTTAAACTTAGCTTATATCATTAAAGTGTGTGTGGTTTTTTGTTTTTGTTTTTTTTTGGGGGGGGATAAGGTTTAATTATTCATTTTTTTATATTTTAATTTATTTTATGCATTTTTTTGGCTATCGCCGCTCTTATAATACTAACTTAATTCCTCGACACTACACTGAACACGGGGTAGGATGCCTAAAAAGGCTATCCATTGTATTTGTTAGTTTGTACCTAAATGCACATCTGAAATTGTGGGATCCTTTGTTTTTTACATGATTTAGACGGTGTAACAATACCCGTCCCCACTCATCCCTACTGAGTAACCTCTCCCAGCAGTTACTGGACAGCTCCATATAGATAAAGCTTCTAATTGACTATATGCAGAGAAAAACACATATTTCTACATTGCTTCCAATTCTCAAATTTTAGAACTTAAATTATGCACTTGCCCTGACATTCCTGCCATTAATGAAAAAAAAAATATTTATTGGTATTTTATTGATTGATTCAATTTCAAATATTTTATATCGATAAAATAAAATTGTAAATAAAAAAAAAGATCGTATAATCATTAAAAAATAGGTCTTTTTATAATGGAATGAAGTCAAGTTCCACTGAAAAATCATTTTCTTGTTGTGACACTTTGCTCATATTTTCAAATATTTATATATTCATGACTCCAACATGCTACATCCTGACGCAACTCCCAGTCACAGTACTTCAAGCCCTTTGATTATTGCAGTTATCGATCCTGGATGGCTGGAAGTATATTTCCGGGGTAGCAGACGCTTGTTGTTTTGACAAATTTTCTCAATTATTTGAGCATTAGATTATTGAAAAGCATAATGCCATTTTATTTGGAAAGTTTTTGGTCAAATAAACGTCAGTATATAACAAGATGCAGTCCCCAAGCAGGAGTCAAAATTTGGGACAAAGGAGTGAGCATTGTTAACGCTCTGCATCAAGGTAAGACTTCATATTTTGTTTGGATTCCCTGTAAATGGATTGTATGGATACGTTCGATGCATAAATGCCAGTCCTGAACGTATGCCATGAGCAATGGATGCACGTCTACAATAGCAACTTGTCGGTGCAATGTCAATGATCATGCAATCTTTATTTAAGCAGTGAAACAACCGTCGCGAAGTCTACATAGCTGCATTTAGTTTGCTGACAAAACCATCCCTGGTGCCTTTTCTATACTGCATGACTGTGTATTAGTTGTAATTTAGCGTATAAACAAATATACTAAAAATTCTTGCGTAACGATATTGATCCGCTTTATCGTTGTCATGGTTGCATGTATTCATTCGTAATTTCTCGGTTATTATCATGACCCTTTTCGATGCAGTGGAATTCCGAATGGATTTATATGTCTTTAGTTTCGTACCAGAATTCCCCAGTAAAACTGTTTTTATTCTGTTTTCTTCATTTCGATTTTACCATCAACATGTTTGAATGGCCATCAAGCAACGTATTCATTTTTTACACATATTTTAGAAATCTTCTCTGAAAGATTGATGTGTCCATTTGCGTATATTTCCAAGAACGATAACTCTCGACGCAGGGATTTTTTCAACTCATAGTATTTGGAACAAAATTGCAGTTTCCAAAATATATGGAAGCTTCGCTTCCTATAAACCATACTCATTTGAAATTTTGTTAGCAGTATTAATCATATTTTGTAATTCGTCTATATTCTCGCTAAATAACACTGTGTCATCAGCATACATGAGTAAAAATAAATTTATATTTTTTAATTCATAAGACTGACATCCCTGAGTTAATAACTCAACTTCAATTTCATTTACATACAATGAATACTGTAAAGGTGAAAGAGATTCCCCTTGCATAAGACCCTTGTTACATGTAAAAAAGTCTGATATTTTACCTTGTGACTTAACACAACATTTTAGTTTTGAATACATACATTTGATAACTTTCAATAACTTTCCGGTTATACCACATTAAATTAAACGTGACCAAAGTTTATAATGAACAACACTGTCAAAAGCTTTTTTGTAATCTAAAAAACAACAATATAAACGTTTACCATTTCTCAAAGATTTTGTAATTAAGGAATGCAGACAGAAGACGGCATCGGTAGTTCCAAATCCAGGGCGAAATCCAAACTGGGCATCTGTTAGAGTTCCATTAGCTTCACACCACTTGAGCAGTCTATAATTCAAGACGGATGTAAATAATTTTCCTAGATGTGACACTAGCGAAATACCTCTATAATTTCAAGGATCATTTGCGTCACTTTTTTTAAATACAGGAATAACTATACTTTTTACCCATATTTCAGGAAATTCTCCTGTTTCTAATATCTTATTGAAAAGTTTACACAACACAGTTTTCAGCAGACTTTTACCAGTCAAAATATATTCATTAAGTATGTTATCAAATCCACACGCCTTTTCGCGTTTTAATTTTCGAATACACAAATCAAGTTCATTCTCAGTAAACGGTTGGTCGAGTTCATTAAAAATCGTATCAGGGACCTCGTTCATATCTATGTTTACATTCCCACTGGACATCAAGTTTTTGAAATGTTCTTCAAAATTGCGTAAGTCAATATTACTGTTAAATTTTCTTTTACATTTTTTAAATCTTCTATAAAACTTTTTCGGAATTTGAAAGCACATTTCCTTGCTGGTTTTTGTACTGTCGTTTTAATTTATTTTCATAAAATTTATATCGCTGCTTTGCTAGATTCAATATCAGTCTGTTCTCATTCGATCTATAAATATTAAAACTGTCTAATGCACGTTCATATTCTCGATATAACGCCTTGCACTCATCATCGAACCAAGGTTTACCAACATGAAAATTATTAACAATTTTTGGCTTCGTACATTTGTCACATTGTTCAAAAAAACTAATTTCTCTTTTCGTGTACTTTTCAAAAATATCCTTGAGTACCAAGTTTAGACTTTCAACACATACATTAATATCATCAGTATCTTCAAAATTCAACAACAATTCATCAAATATTCGTACGTTCGCACTTAGCTGATGCCGAATGTCGTCTTCATCATCTACATTCCATTTAAAAATATTAGACTTATACCTTTTACATTTACATTCAACATTACATTTACTTTTACTTTTTAAATTCATCTCAAAAACTATAGGAGCATGGCAGGAAAATACATTAAAAGGTTCAACGTAAAAATTTCTAACTACATTAAACATATTTGTTTCTGAAAACAGTAGGTAATCTATGACACTTGTACCATTTTTATTCATAAATGTTATTTTAGCACTGTCAGTTCCATATCTACCATTACACACTCGTAATTAATATAAGAAAGATAACAGGAAACACCTACAATGGCCGTTAACCACAATCACATGCCACAATCCACCAGGGAACCGCACGAGAAAACAATAAAATGACAAAAGACAAACATGGAAAACGATAGGAACTCGGGATAGCCGGGCTTGGTACCGGCACTAGCAAGAGCTATCGGTAGGGCTAAACCGGTTTATGGGTACCTGAAGATTTACATACGCTTAACGAAAGTAACTATGGAAGATTGGCGTTGAGATTTTCGTTGCTATGAAACTCTGTTAAAGTCCCAAAGCTTCAAGCTTAATTAGATTATAATTGGAACTCTAGAATTGGACATTTGTTTCTATAAAATTGTAAAAAGAATCAATATCATTCCCTGTACCTGTCAAATCCGAGGTACAGACTTGAAACTATTGAGGGCAGTTGAATTTCAGTCTTGCATAAAAACCTGTCATCAATGTTAGCTGATATAAAATATAAAATCACCGATTCGTAACCAGACTGCGACAAGGGAGGTATATGTAAAATCTTGTCGGCCAAAGAGTTGTCAAGAAGTCCATGAGACAAAAAGACAAGTCAGGCAGAAACCCACGGAAAAATTGTTGACCGTTTGGTTCTGTCTTTGTACAGGCATTTAAAACAAGAAGTGGTTTTAACCGGTTTTATGGCATGCCAACCCCACTTCCATTGCGGTAGTGCCTTTTAGCAATTCAACAGCAATTACTATTGTAAGGTCGTAGACACTTAAAATAAGTGATCGTTCCAGTTCCAAGTAAAACGTATCTTGATCAGAGTTCGACCCGAAACATCATTTTTTCCACAAAGGACTGGTATCTATTAAAGGTTTTTTTATCTTATGAGACGGAATTTTTTGGAGCCTTGATTAATTAGGCGGTCACAGAGATAACTATGTCTAATAAGAAAGTCTGTATAATTTGTGATAACGACATACACTTTGAAAGCCAGAAAAGCTGGAATATTACTTTCCATGTTAGGGAAATTGATAATTTTGAAATTAAAATCGTCCATATTGTCGTAAATGTTGGTACTGAGATGACCATTTGCGTCAACTTTGAAATGTAAGTCCAGAAAATATAGAGCTAGTGGATTTTTTCGTTTCCTTTAGCTCTAGTTCTGGCTGATATATAAATGGGATCCATTTACCAACAAATTTGTTATTGATGGAAATTACATCATCAATATATCTATAAGTGAGATTGAAGTATCTAGCATCTTTTGCTAGTCCCTGACGAAATTCAGTGTCGTAGGATTATAAAAACAAGTCTGCAAGAAGAGAAGCGCAATGAGTGCCCATTGGTATGCCAATGTGCTGTTGATAAATAGCCTCTCCAAATATGAAAAATATATTATCAATTAGAAAATCGAGCATACTGTACACCTGATTTTCATTGTAGGGAAGGTTTGGACCCAATAAAACTAGTTTAACCCCGCCACAGCAGGTTTGCGCCTGTCCTAAGTCAGGAAATTTATAAGGCTTTGTGTGTCTTCTCGCCGTTCATTGAAGATCTTATGGTGGCTTTAAGTTGTTATTACTCCCCTTTGGGTCGTTGTCTCTTTGACACATTCCCCGTTTCCCTTCTTTTTCTATTTTCCTTTTAAATTGGTTTTTGAAAAGAATGTGAATTTGTAGCCGAATACAAAAATTTCTTTTTCAATGATACCTTTGGGGTTCTGACTTAAGTTTATCATGAGGAAGCGTTGTAATGGTCAGGGATGGACAGGATTACTTTGAAATGTAATCGATTATTAATCAGTTACATGGCTTTTTTGTTTAATCTATCAATAATCGATTACATATGCATTTTGCATGCAATCCATACAGTCGATTACTTTAAGAGAAGTAATCGACAATTACATTCAATTACTTTCAAATAGAATGATTCGCTGCAAACATACACGTATGTGTATAAAGAGAAATCTTTGTTTTTATTAAGGATGCAGAATGTTAAACAATTTTTTTTTCAATTGGGGATTTTGTACGATTGAAAATGTGACAATATTCCATTATGGCATGAGAATTAAAGCACAGTTGATATCCTTTTGTTTTTTTTTTCTTTCATTCCATATTCAATCATTTTCATTGACATTAACTGGGCAAGATTTTGTTGTTAATTTTGTCTGCTTCTTGATCGCATGAATTGTTCATTGCAATATGTTTCCTTTGAAAATTCAAACCTTATTGTCAAAGATATTTGTTTTTAAAGGTCTTATATGACCAAATGTTAATCATTGAGTCAATCATTGATATTGGTAAACAATAAATGTGTTTATCTATAAAGATTTTATTATTAAGAATATGGCAGGCGTGGATTAGTTAACTTATTAACAGTTTAGTTTTGTGTAAACAGACTATCAACATCCTCATATAACCGTAGGTTTAATTTGCATGACATATTATATGTTATAATTCTATCTCTTATGTATTGAAATTATGAGAACATGTTTCAATTTGGGTAAAAGGTATACATAAAAAATAAAAATATCTACAAACAGTAAATTTTACTGTTTGATATATGGTTTCTTTTCTTTCTGAGTAAGCTTCCAGATTTTCATCAAAGTACAAAAAGTAACTCTGAAAGACTTAGTGATAGGTTACAAACTATATGGGATTTTAATATAATTCTAACCGTTATAACATTCGCTATTTATAATTCTTTTTGTATGTCGGAACAGCGAAGTAAACCTGTACATGTATACAGTGTTTTTAGAAAAGAATTTAAAGATTACTATTACTTTTACAATAGCAAATATGGCCAAAAAGTATGATTAATAGGAAGCGAAGCTTCCATATATTTTGGAAACTGCAATTTTGTTCCCAATACTGTGAGTTGAAAAAATCCCTGCGTCGAGAGTTATCGTTCTTGGAAATATACGCAAATGGACACATCAATCTTTCAGAGAAGATTTCTAAAATATGTGTAAAAAATAAAGCATATGAATACGTTGCTTGATGGCCATTCAAACATGTTGATGGTAAAATCGAAATAAAGAAAACAGAATAAAAACAGTTTTACTGGGGAATTCTGGTACGAAACTAAAGACATATAAATCCATTCGGAATTCCACTGCATCGAAAATGGTCATGATAATAACCGAGAAATTACGAATGAATATATGCAACCATGACAACGATAAAGCGGATCAATATCGTTACGCAAGAATTTTGAGTATATTTGTTTATACGCTAAATTACAACTAATACACAGTCATGCAGTATAGAAAAGGCGCCAGGGAAGGTTTTGTCAGCAAACTAAATGCAGCTA
>MJUU01025082.1:119639-162795 GCA_002080025.1 Modiolus philippinarum
TTACTGCTACAGTACTTCAAATGAAAAAGACATTATAAAATGTTTTTACACGATTTATGCCGCTGTATTTCATATTTTATGTCTCCTTTACTGAAAGATATCCCGAATGAAACAAGTGCCTGTGATTGTACCGTATATTTACACGCTTGACATTGATTTCTATTTCTGTGCTTTGTATCTGTCTAGCGTCATTGCTTTGTGGGGGTCTTTTGTGTCTGACGTCATTTTTTTCTGTGTTCTCATTTTGGCCATGTCTTTGGACTTCGATTTTTGTAAATTTCACTCCTTTGTTCCTTCGGTATTCTACTGCCGTTGTTTGTCAACGCATAACACAAGGAGTCACAGCTACATCACATGAAAATATTCAAGCTGTAAGATCCTTTACCGGCTGGATCATTAGTCGTGCTTCAGAAAGGATGGTTCCAGTTGCATGGGTTTAAGGAGAGTGTAGTTCCAGTGAATTTTTTGGTTGATTTTTTGCATTTATTCAGCATGGTTTTTTTTTGTCATAAATAGGTGGTCCATAAGCCAGATCCTCCCCTCTTGTTCTACCAATGCCATCTTCCTATTGTCCCTGATAAATACTGACAAAGGGAAGGCCTACAGTATACAACAGTTTTTCAGCGAGTGAATTCAGCTTCGCTTCCACATAGGTTATACCTATCCTCATATTAAATTCAAAAACTTAATTTAGCCAGAAAAATACTATAAATTTAACATTCTACTATATTATGTAATTCAGTGTATTTTGCAATGTTCTTATATTCATAGATATTCAAATGTAATTGTTTTGTATTCATGGTATTGTAAAAGAAATAATTTATTAAATAGTATGTTATAGATATGTGATACCCTGCACATATAGATACTAACATAGCAGGGTACTTTGTTGGTGAAAACTGTAACCAACAAAGTCATTGTTAACAGCTAAAGTGCAATAAACACGTTTAAATAATAATAATATTAATTAAAAAGTATCATCTTTTTCAAAAAACTGTTTTTTTTTAATTTAGGTATAATATTTGAAAATTCATTTAGGGTCAGGGCAAATGTACTTTCATTTTATACATAGCTATTTTTATAGATTTAATCGATAACTTTTTAGAAATATACATTTCTATGTTTCTGTTAAAGATAGTATTGAATTATAATTACACAGAAGTCGATAATTACAGGGGTTTCAGTAGTTGTAATCGATTAAATTACAATTACATGAACTGAAATTTGGATCGATTATAGATTACATTCGATTCCTCAATATTTTGTAATTATAAATATATTTGCCTTGCGGGAGATTTTAATAGTCGCACCGCAGAGGATTTAGATTATATAATCATTTTGATCAATCAGTTGATTTATCAGAAATTATTGAAAACGATGTTTATAAACTGAACGAAAATATATCAACCTCTAGGAAAAATATGGATAGAGTGAAAAATAATTATGGTTATCTTTTATTAGAGCTTTGTTAATATAATAACCTTTTTATTATCATTGGTAGAACAGAGAGTAATAATGAAGGTAAATTAACCAGTAAAAACGCGGCTGTAGTGGACTATTTTATTGGTACAGCAGATTTTTGTAATTTGGTGGGTGACTCTGATGTTTTAGAATTTTGTAGTTTATTCTCGGACATACATTGTCCCATTGATTTATTTATTAATATAAAAAAAGTCTGGCGAAAAACATGTTTTACATAATGATAAGTATGTAGAGCAAACTCGTAAATGAGAAGGGGAGAAGTCGGAAGAATTTAGATTGAATTTAGACGTCGAAAAAATACAACAGATAGAAAATATGATTGAATCTGTCAACACTTATGACATATATCAAGCTGGAGTCAATAACATTGTTGAGAACATTGGTAAAATATTTCTTGATTCGGCAAAAGGAACATTCGGAACTTTTAAAACGAGATCAAATAGTAATTACACAGAAAATGAAAACAAAAAGCCTTGGTTTAATTCGGAATGTAAAGTAGCTAGAAAAAAATTCAGGAAACACAAGCGATTGTTCAAAAGAAATAAAAATACAGAGAACTATAGTAACAAAAAGCAGAGTGAGAAGGCATATAAAAAGTTCTCGACAAAGGTTTAAAAAAATATAGGAAAGATATGAAAAATAAAATGAAAAAATATGAAAACAAAAAACCCAAAAGAATACTGGAAATATTAAACAAAGTGCCAAGACAATCTCAACCCAATATCCCAATAGATTTATTTTATGATTTCTTCAAAAATCTGAACTCAGCAGAAGACATGAATGATAATGAATTCCTTGTCGACCAAAATATTCAAAATAATGAAATTATAAATTCTGTAATTACAGATGTTGAGATAAAGAAATATTGCAAAATTAAAAAAATAATAAGGCAAGTGGTGGCTTCTTCAGATTTACTATTACCGATCTATGTTAAATTGTTTATGTTGTATGTTAAATTAATTTGATCTTTGACACAGGGATAATTCCGGAATTCTGGCTTACGGGAAATATTCACCCAATCTATAAAGGGAAGGGGAGCAATTTAGATCCAAATAACTTTAGACCAATTACTGTTCTGAGTTGTCTTGGAAAGTTATTTACTGCGGTTTTAAATGAAAGGTTAACACAGTTCTCAAATGACTTTTCTATCATATATAATAACCAAAGTGGGTTCCGAAAAAATTACTCCACCGTAGATAACATTTTTATTTTACATATCTTATTTGAATTTATGAAAAACAAAAAGAAAAAACTCTTTTGTGCCTTCATTGACTTTTCTAAAGCCTTTGACTCGGTATGGAGAAATAGGTTGTGGTACAAACTTATTTTAAGCTATATAAATGGTAAAATGTATACAGTGATTGTAAATATGTATAATAGTATTAAATCACGTGTTGTGTGTAATAATATTTATTCTGACTTTTTTCCATGTGACATAGGTGTTCGTCAAGGACATAGGTGTTCGTCAAGTAGAAAATTTATCTCCCTTGTTATTTAGTTTATACTTAAATGATCTTACAGATTTTCTTTGCTAAAAAAATATAGACGGACTTTCGTGTATTTCAGATAGTCTACAAAGTGATCTTGATTTTTATATAAAACTTTTTGTTTTACTCTATGCTGATGATACATTATTAATGGCTGAAACAAAAGAGGATCTACAGTGTCAGTTAAGTTATTTTGGGGGATATTGTGATATGTGGAAATTAAATGTTAATGTTTCAAAAACTAAAATTATTATTTTTTCTAAAAGAAGACTTGCTAGAAATATTACTTTTTATTTCAAAGAAGATGAAATAGAAATTATAAATGAATTTAATTATTTAGGACTATTATTTTCTAGATCCGGGACATTTTTTAAAGCCAAAAAGAATCTATCAGAAAAGGCTACCAAAGCAATGTATAGCGTTTTTAAAAAGGGTCGAAAACATAACTTATCAATTAAGTGTCAAATTGATTTATTCGATAAAATAGTTCAACCTATTTTACTTTACGGTTGTGAGATCTGGGGATTTGGAAAAAATGACGTAATAGAGCAAGTACAATTGAAATTTTTAAAACTTCTTTTTCATATGAAAAAATCAACATCAAATTGTATGGTGTATGGAGGATCTGGTCGATGTCCTCTCCAAATAAGTATTAATTGCAGAACTATTTCATATTGGTAACTGCTCAATGACAATGAAAATAAACTGTCACCTATTATTTATAGATTAGCATATTTTAATTATACACTGATAAATTTTGATTTTGCTTGGATAAAGAATATTTAAGACATTTTAGATAACTGTGGTTTTTCAAATATTTTTCACCTTCAAAATGGAAATTTAAATAAGTGGTTAGTTTCAAGTGTCAAACTTAGACTAGTCGATCAGTTTAAACAAACTTGGAGTGAAAACGTACAAAATTCACCCAAATGCATTAATTATAAATTATTTAAGAATACTCTGGCTTTTGAGAACTATTTTACTATTCTCGATGATAGAGAAATATACACTCTTTGTAAATTTAGAACGCTAAATCACTCCCTACCTATTGAAGGGGGAATGTGGTTAAATATTGAAAGGGGTGATAGAAAATGTGATTTATGTGACAGAAATGATATAGGCGATGTATATCATTTTATTATGGAATGCCCCAGATTTATAGAGGAACGAAAACAATACATATCAAAAATATATTATTCTAGACCAAATACTCTAAAATTTAGCTCATTTCTTACAAACAACCGTATCTCTGTTTTAAAGAAATTATGTAAATTTATTAGGATTATTAATAATATTGTTAGTTCTCCAGGATGAATTGTAAACTGCTATTTTCATGTAATTTATTGTTGGTTAAATGTATTAGTATCTTAAATTTAACACTACCAATTTTGGATTCGTAATTATGTCGCCCCAGACGAAGTCGGGGAGACATATTGTTATTGTTCCGTTTCTTTGTTATTATTATTACGCTTTCTTATTATGTCGCCCCAGACGAAGTCGGGGAGACATATTGTTATTGTTCCGTTTCTTTGTTATTATAAATATTATTATTGTTTCTTATTATTATTTTACTTCCAATAATTTTGTCCAGTAGTTTTCTCAGAGTTGGCTGAACAGAATCACTTGATACTTGGCACAAAGTTGGACCACCATGGGAAGTTGTGCTTTTCGGTGGAAAAATTTTCAAAATGGCCGCCATTTCCAAGATGGCCGCCAAAATACGTCAAAATTTCAACATTGTCGGATTTCAACGAAAATTGATTTCTAGGTAGATTTTGATGCTGCGAACAAGATGGGAGCATCGAATTGGCTGCCAGGGGCGACATCAGCTATTGCTTGCAATTGCAAATCTAGTTATTATTATTAGTATTATTATTTTACTTCCAATAAATTTTGTCCACGCGAGTTCTCAGAGTTGCCTGAACAGAATCACTTGATACTTGGCACACAGTTGGAACACCATATGAAGTTATGCCTAACGGTGAAATTTTTTTCAAAATGGCCACCATTTCCAAGATGGCCGCCATTTTACGTCAAAATTTCCACTTTGTCCGATTTCAACGAAAATTGATTTCTAGGCAGATTTTGACGCTGCGAATAAGATGGAATCATCGAATTGGCTGCCAGGGGCGACATCAGCTATTGCTCGCAATTGCAAATCTAGTTTATACTGAAATTGTATATGTTGTAATTTCTCTACACCTTTGTAAATTTGGTTTATGAGAATAAAGTATCTGTATCTGTATCTGTATCTATAATTGATTACAATACGGGACTTTCGAGATAGGAACTCTCGTGTAATTGAAGGCGGAAACGATCTCCTCTAATACCAGTGAGAAGCATACTCGGAATCCAGTCCTATTGAATATAAATATATACCACCTAAAAACAAACTGTTTATTAAATTGAAGTGTACTTATAATTTGTCCTGCATGACCATTATTTAACTAAATTTTAATTGACGAAAAACTATTAATCTGAAGCGCTACAAATCGATTAAATATAAATCACCCTTGGCTCAACAGTGTTCATTAATTAGTGATTCCATCCCAAGGTATTGATGTATTGATTGGCTGAACCGCTCACGGTTCAACCATACTTTATCTGTCATTCTGCACATGGGTAACTTGAGAACGGAAAGGACTTGAATTTATACGGAATTAATTGTTCTCTTGAGATTTTCAGCAAACCTGCTTAATCTGCAACCTCAACTGCAAATACTTAAATTGAAACAATGGCTCATTAAAAATAAATTCATGTACACTGTAAATTTTTATATTCCTAGGTTTACCATTACTAATTATTTAAATTTACTGTCAATAAAATACTGAAATTATTAAATTTATTGTAAATTAAAATATGATAGAGTTAGAATAATGCATATACTGTAGTAGTAGTAATTCTGGAAGAACGAAAAAATAATAATTGAATTTTTATTTGAAAGAATTTAAAAATAACAATAAAAAATGAAAGTTATCAAATGGAAGAGGAGACGTATATCATTCATAATGTCCTTTAGGTGGGTTGTAATCGGGATCATGCATAGAACATCAAATTCAAAACAATATTTGTATAGAAAGTAAACAAATTAAAGAAAATTATTAATGTTTTTCTCCCACTTCGTTGCTTATTTTATTCGCTGAAAAAAAGAAGAGTACATTGAAATCATTTATACAATTTGATTGTGAATTAATATTAAATTTTCATTCATGATGCTTCCATTGGGTAGCTTGAAGAAAAAATGAGGATGCAAAAGTTATTAATGCTTGGAATCTTCAATGTCGGTCCCGGGAGAAAAATTTTGAACAATATACAACATACGGAGGAGTTTTTTCTCTCATTTGTATATGGCTCATAGGTTTAGAGGCATAGAGCAATTATCTGAAAGAGGGCAATATGTGAAATGAGTACTTTATCCTATATTAAAAAATCGAGAACAACTCCGAAAACAAGCACTAAAATTAAAAGCCGCGTGGATGTCACACGCTACATATAAGGCAGAGGGACATAAACAATGTACACATCCCGCGTGTTTGTAAAAAAAACAAAAAAATAGAAACTACATTTTTGCAAGGCCCGGAAACTATGCGAAGGAAATTTCTCTCATTCGTATGAAACGACACCGCGGAATTACCTGAATACCAACTTTCCGTATTTACACGTTTTTACTACATTGTGTAATAATTGGTTTATGGTACTGTTCAATTTTCACACATCGTTATACATCTGGGTAATGTGGTATTATCTTGCCCTTTTTGCTCTTATAACGACATTTGAAGTTAAAAAAAATCGCATCGACTGAAACCCAAGAATATTTTGCATGGTTAAAGTAATTCCTTAGATTAAAAAAAAATATATATATAAAAAAGTAGAAAATTCTACCGTTTGGATATTTTTAACAGAAATGAGTTTCATTAGTGATAAAACCGGTCTTCGGAAAACAGAAAAGTTCACAATTTTGCACTGACCAAATCACTCCTTCGAGATCATATCCTATATCAAAATACTATTAAACATTTTTCAATGGCTGTTACTACAAATGATGGAAGCATGCTAAGTAATACACTAAATAAATAATAGGAAGTAGATTCGAAAATCAAAGGGACTTTATACTTTATATCGCGATTTGTTAAATTACAGAATTGAATAATCCACTCTGGCATTTTTTAACTGGGGCCGCAGTTCTAATTATTTAAGGCCTGGAAGATTCGCAAAGTTAATAAATGAATTTTCATTCTGATTTATGGTGTTATAAATTAAGCTTGAAATCGTGACCTACAGCACTGATAATTTCTGTAATTTTTTTCTGACCAGGAGATATTTGAGGCTTAAGTTGGGATATTTCTCGGCGTGGCTAATAGTCAGCAACAGAGAGCAACCCTTTTCGCATATTCTGACCCACAGATATTTATTCATTTTATAGATTTATAAAGTTATAATCTTCACTCTATATTAAAGATGTATTCTTAAAAAAGTGAAAGATTGGTTAAAAGGTTTATATGGATTGTGGTACTACATGTACCCGTTTCAGAATAAAGTGTTGGACGGGGAATCTCTATATATTTGCATGTATATCATTTTGGTGCATTTTTAATCGGACTCCGTTAAAATAAACATGGCATTGAATAATCATTTTGGAATTTATTTTTATAAGGGACTATTTATTGTTTATTTTAATAGTTAGTACTTTTCCGAAGCATATTTTTCATTAGATTGAAAATCTAAAGATTGATTCGGTGCTGACCCGAAAGCCGACTCTTTTTGGAACCTTACAATATCTAATTTTATGTAAATTTTGTTGAAAACTAAGGAGTATCTCCCTCATGCAAAGCTGTGTCCTTAGCTGATTTAGCCTCTACATTTAGATCATATTGGTTATTTGTTCTCTATCAGTTTTTAAACATCTTTGAGGTTATGGCCTTCCAAACGTTTAGATTTTATCTGCACTGAAGAGACATAAGTTGTCGAAATGCGCATATGCAGAATTCAAATTCACAGTTACTTCGGTATTTAGTCAATTGTTACCACTGGGTCGATGCCACTGCTGGTGGACTGTTAGTCCCCGAGGGTATTCACCAGCCCAGTAGTCAGTACTTCGGTGCTGACTCGAAAGCCGACTCTTTTTGGAACCTAACAATATCTAATTTTTTGTAAATTTTGTTGAAAACTAAGGAGTATCTCCCTCATGCAAAGCTCTGTCCTTAGCTGATTTTGGCTCTACATTTAGATCATATTGGTTATTTGTTCTCTATCAGTTTTTAAACATCTTTGAGGTTATGGCCTTCCAAACGTTTAGATTTTATCTGCACTGAAGATACATAAGTTGTCGAAATCCGCATATGCAGAATTCAAATTCACAGTAACTTCGGTATTTAGTCAATTGATGAAGTTTTTTCTTTGCATTCCCGTTGATGTAGACTTTCAGCGTTATGTCTCTGAAAATGCAACAACTGTTTATTTACATTTTGAGTATTTGTGCTGCAAATTTTCATTGCCATCTCTAACAGGATTACCACTCATATACACAGTTGATGACGAGTGTAATTGTGCTCGATAATCAAAATACTGAATGTTAGCTTTTGCCATCACTTGGCGTCCGTCGTCCGTCCGTTAACGTTTTTCAAAGATTTTCTCCTCTGAAACTGATGGGCCAATGCTGACCAAACCTGGACTGAATCATCAACAGGGTATGCACTTTCAAGTTTTTGATTTTTAACTCGTAAGCCGAAGGCGGAGAGTTATTAATATGACAAGAAAAAATCACGTGGAGCTTCAAGCCTATTAACAGCTCTGAAAGATGATCTTCGTGCTTCCGATAAAATATAGTTCGCAAGTTTCTATCAAAATCTTATACATTGTGTATTAAGGTTATATTTTTTCATTTTCTTGAGTTGAATACGGTGTTGTGATATTAAATTGAAAACAATATGCATGTTCATCAAATTAGTCGTTTTTTATATTGCGTCTCGGATCAACCAGCCTGCCGCGTAGTTGCATAATGCATCGGTCTGTATGATTGATTTACCTCCCTTTGTACACTCTTCGAAAACATAAATAATTTTATTCAAAATAAATTTTACCTGTGTATTGCACAATCGACATACATACGAAATCACACAATCCGATTATTTTCACGTATTACGGAATAAATTAATACATGCAGACGTATGCAGCAGTTCTTTGGATGACTACGAAGTTTTGCCACGTGTAGATTTTCAGGGCTTTCGAGTTTCAGCTCCATCGGAGCTTTGATTATGTCTGTAGAACATACAACATGATCGCTGTTACAAAAAATAGAACATAGGGATAAATTGCTGTTTTTGCAAATAATTCAACAAACCGTTACATATATCAAAAATCTGACAAAGTAAAAATGATCAGCATGATGGAATCTGAAATTTTGGAGAATATCCGATAAATTAAATCCGTCTTGGAGTTATTGCCCCCTTTCCGCAAAATTTCCGCTTTCTGTTACTTTTCGTCGTATATATTGGAAATGATAGAAGATAGGGGTCAAGTTTTAATTACAAAAATGGTAAGTTTAATAAGATCTATATGTCCTTCAATTTTGAACAAAATGTTACGACCCATATAGCAGCAATAGCCGCTTTATCTGTGAATTTTTATGATTTTTATACGTTTTTACTTTCATTTTAAAAATTATTTGAGTTAGAGATTAAGTGTGAATTGCAAAAGTGTCAAGCTTATCAAGGGCTACAATTTCTACATATGTCCAGCAGGTCGCATCTCATTCAAGATGGTCGCCAGAGGGGAACATAGTTTAACATAAGGACCCTATGTGAAATGCATTCAAAGGTCTTCTTCTCTGAAACAACTGAGCCAATGGCAATCAATCTTGGTCACAATAGTCCTTGGATGGTTTCCTTCAATGCATGCGACTCATCCAAGATGGCAACAATGTTTGAATGTCAATGCAGAAATTGTAACATCTGATGAACTGATGTACAAGTATGGATTATAAAGGTTGGTCTCTTGGTGACAATGCATAAAACCAGTCACCGGGTGAGCGATACAGGCTCATGTGAGCCTCTAGTCACTTATGTACACATAATTGTGTGCAATAGTCAAAATGAAAATGAAAATTATTAGATGAACAATAATTTATCGTCAACAAATATGATTTAAAATCATGATCTTATGAAATTATTTCACTTGGATTATAAGTTGAGTTATGGGAGATACCGTTTAGTTTCTAGACGAACTGCCCAGAATTCTCTTACTGCTGGATGCAGCAGTTAACATCACCTTACGGAAAGTGCACCAGGAAGGTCAACAGAAACAGTTGAATGATGGGAGATATCGCTTAGTGCCCGGACTTCAGTTTCTTTCCTTTTCAATAAGTACTGCTTTATACAAAAGTGCAATTAAAGGTCTTAAAGCCCTTATATAACGAGAACTTTGATAATTTTTTATATATTTCATTAAAGCTGTTCTTAGGTTCAGCCATTGCTTTTTTTTTTCTAAAAAAGCAACTTGTTTTTAATATTCGTGATTTAATACCGAAGTAACTGTAAATAAAAATGGCCATTTAGCTTTGAATTCTGTTCCTTTGTTGGTCCATTTTCAAAATGTACTCAAAAGTGTAAGGTAGTCTCTGTTACGAGTACTTTCTAGAAATAAAATTAATATGTGCCATGCCTGTATGTTTTCTGACATATATGCTGTCAAACATGGCTGTAAATAGCCTTTTTTTTCAATTTAAGCCATTTTACAGGGATTATGATGGAAATACTACTCGAAGGACACCGAGAACTAAAACCATATTTTTGTTGCGAGTGTATAAACATTTGCTCTTCCAAGGGACATTTAGTTTAGTTTGCTTCTGAAGGTGCTATTGGACGATTTTTTACAAAAACCTACCAAAATTATCAAAATCTGTCAAAATTGCATTCAAGTGGCAAGTTCAGTATCTGCAAAATATTTTGACAAATTATTATGAGAAAAGATTTTGCATCTTTTGTCTTAAAGTATAAAAATGCACATGATTTGATTTTTTACGATAGTGTACATGACAGATAACCTGTTAAATCAGTTTTGGAGAAGATTTAATGCAATGGCAAAATTGGTATTCTGAATGAAATAAATTCACAACTAAGTGGCCACGCCTCTTTAGTTTCTGCAGATGACCGTTTCGACAACTTATGTGTCGTCAGTGCGATCATATATAAGCATTTGTAAATTATTGTGTGGTAGAGTTGGCTAGGAGTTATCTTTCTTTCTGTGTTTTTAAAATTGACCAATAATTATTATATTTTTGAGTACATCGTTTTAATTTTGTCCAATCGGGTACGGCAACGGTTGTTTGGCAACAACTTCCTGTTTTTAAGAATTAAAAATAAAGCATAAGAATCATTTTGCATTCAGAATTAAACACATATTAATTACCCCCCCCCCCCCCCAATTAATGTTCATTTAGACAAAGATAAGAAAATGATTTTATTTATTGCTACATGTTTGGTACAATCTGAACAACAAACAAATACCAAACACGTACATTTTCACTTTAAGTTTGAAGCTATTCATATACTTTAGAAAGTAAAAGGGGTTTAATTTTACTCTATTTTAGATCTATAATTAACCAATATAATTATTATTAATCAAAATATTTGGTAAAGGCGTTTTTGAAATCTTTATAATAACAGGAAGTAGATACCAAACAACCGTTGCCGTTCTCGATTGGACACAGTGAATTTATTTAGTTAAAAAGTATTTAGTTTCATTAAATAGAATAATTAAAAAATATAATGGTCTTTGAATTTATAATTTTGTTAATTTTTATTTCTTTTTATAGAACTTACAAGGAAATATTTATTTTTGATGTGTTTAATGTTGATACGATTAGACATTGCTTTAGGGCTATTTGATAGCCCAAACTAGGAAGTTCTCGACTTCCAAAAACCGCCCCTTTGAAAAAAACATATTTAGGGCTTGCTATATGGTGTGAGGTTCCTCACTCTGTTGAAGACCGTAGGGTGGCCCTAGATGCTTTGTTTTGGGTCGTTTAACCTGGATATGGGATGTTGTCTCCTTGACATTTACCCCATTTCCTTTCTTTTTCAAATTTATGATGTTTGATGATTGCATCTTTGGATTTATTTAATAAAAGTTGTACTCTACCATCTCATTTATTTGAAGCCTAATACAATAGTTTAACATAATACTACATCTGAATCACGTAGCAGACGACCTGGTCAAGCCACACTTGGTTTCCGTCTGTCAGTCTACATAGTCAAGCAACACTTGGTGTCCGTCTGTCAGTCTGTCACCATTGTCACCACTGGCGTACGTCGTTCTCCTGCTACAATTGCAATCAATGTGTAAAATGATGTCTTGTAAGATCTTAAATAATCACAATAATGTAATTTGAATGAAATATGTTTACCTATTCTATTCAGAGGGGGCGGACAGGGGACTCCTTTCTACTTTCACCTTTCTCTCGTCCCCGGCATTTCTCCCTCCCCTCTCTCCTTTCTCTCGGTCTCCCTTTTCTCCTTTCTCAATTTTGGCCACCTTTCTCATGGTCTTCCTTAAACTGTTTGCCTCTTCTACAATGATTATATTTCTATGACATTATCCAACACATTAATTTAAATCTATATATAGAACATTTTTAATTAAATTTCCTTTTCGTCGTTCAAGCATGCCCAATAACTGTGTAACACGTGACAGTGAATAATGAAGTTATTCTGTTTACAAAATAATCTAAAATGATTCGAAGAAAGGTCAGTTACTTTATTTTAAACTAGTACACACCAAATTTGTTTTATACATTGTAACTTGTGTTTTTGGTCTGCCATGTAAACTGATCATTTTTTAAAATTTCTATTGAGATAATTAACTTTCGTTTTCCCTGCATTTTATGTAAAACAAAGACTCAGTCTGCTACCCAGTCTTTTGAAAAAAAAATAAAGTCAAAACATTCATTTGTGATACGAGAGTCGCGGAGATTTGCGTAAGGGGGACCCGATCACCGAGCGAAGCGAGGATTCATTTCCACGGGAGGGGGGGGGGGGGGGGGGGGGTGGGTGCTCAATGCCCCAAGAAGCTCCGAGTCATTATGAATAAATGTTTCGGGTAAAATAAAATTACTCTTAAAATGTCACTTTTATATCAGTTGACGACATTGACTCATGATTAAAAAATGATGCCGTTTGTGACTGCATTCGCAAAACATGCAGTAAAGAAAAAAAAATCCAAGGATGTAATTAAGCGACCAATTTATATGAGGAGGGGGGGACTCCAAATTCTCACATCGTCTAGACCTACAATTTCCCGCATTTTGGTCCCTTTTCCTTATTCCGATACATTTTTGGTTTTTCCATTTCCCGATTTTTTACTCTTCGAAAAGGAGAATGATCCAAACAGCAATATCGGTAACATTTTTCTTTGCCCGTTTAAAGCTTTAAACATATAATAGAAATTTTCCAAGCATAAAGTCTGTTTCACTTCCGTTAGATAATGGAAATTATCTTCTGTTGACTTTAATATTGCATATTTCGGAATTTTGCATGGTTGTGTAAAAATATTGTACACTTCTAGAACCACTTTTAATTTGATGATTTCCAATACATATGGATAGAAAAAATACTTTTTAAAAATGCTCCATGCCGTCAAAGGGATAATATTATCGACAAGACTGGACCATTCTGAAATGGGTACTGGCAGGTATGATGTGATGTCAGAAAATAAACAAGACTCACTTTGACTTTTACCATGTGCTTGGTCCCCCTTTTAATTCAAGAAAAACATACCCGTAAATGAAATAATTCAACAGAATACACCTAACATGTAATTGAAATATGCATGCATTAAACACAAAAGAAATATCTGAAACATGATGATGAGATCATAAAGTTTTACATACATGTTGATAACAATTGAGTTCAATACTTTATTGCCATTATACATATTTATTTATGTGACATACAAATCATAGTTCAAACAAATAAGAACATGGTGAATACAAATGAATCCAGTAAACATTTCAATAGTTAATTCAGTGATATTCAATAAAATATGATAAGTAAAACAGTCTGTTGTTACAAGAGGTCTTTATTTGCCTTCCACCAGAAGATTCGGAAAGCTTTATCATTCGGGCAACATACTTGTGTTCATCGTCATTGATTTGAAGGTCAGATTTTGACAGCTTTATATCTATAACTAGACGACGAATGGGACTTTTAGGTCTTATCGAAGAATAGCACATAAACGGGTACATATCTCTTAATAAATTTTTATTAGACATCTAAGAGAGTTATTCCTATTTCCAAACTTTCATAATATCTAACCTAATCAGTCGAAATTACATTTTTCGTGGCCATACACTGCAAAAAGAAACATCCGCCAAATATACTATGGAAATACCATCCGGCCAGATCTTAAATGGATTAAAAGTATAGATGATATAAATGCAAGCAGAAAACTAAGTTTTTAAAAAACGGATACACAAAGTACCATAACACCACAAAGAAAGAGCATACATTTCATTAGTTAAAACAAAGGTAGAATGCAGCTCATGTATCTGATTTAATGAGATGGGATTGCTTTCCTTTCATTGAGAGTCATCAGCACTGACGATACTGAAAAAAATATGTTTGTATCTTTTCACCCCTTTAGGGTAAAAAGGATCATATACAAATATTAAAGTTGGTACCTGTGGGGTGAATCAGGTTCGTAACTAGCATTTGAGGTGGTGCTCCGAGGCGGTGCGTTGTCATAGCAACCTATGGCAAGCGATGCTACCTCACGTGACTGGAGGTGTTCTGCCTGGTCCAGTCGAAAATGCCTGAGTATGTTTTGAAGTAAGCCTTTCAATGGCAACGGTCACCATTTCGACTTGTTGGAAATTGGAAATCGATTCTACACATGCTAGAGAACTTTCCCGTACAATTTCATAAAATTTAGAGCACGTTTTCCCCCACCATTTTTCGGTTGCCAATGCAACCGCCAATCTCCGATACAGAGGTGCATAGCTCTTCCTACGTCAGATTATCACCACTGCCACACCGTTTCCCCCATACGCCTTTTTCAAAATGACGTCGTACACATCTTGAGATATTTTACACTGTGACGTCATATAAATCGGTCATTTTGAGAGGAACATCTCAAGATTCAAGATTTTATTTTACTCAAGACAGAATTCACTGTATCGTGAGAATTAAAAGTAGAATCAAACAATTCATGTCATATAATAAACAAATTAGAAAATTCTTAAGATCAAAATTAATAATACAATTTGAATTATAACAATGATAAAAGCTGTACATCATCCTAGTATTAATGTTATAATTTACACAACAAAATATTATTATGGCAATGATTTTAATAAATATTATAATAAATGTACAATTTTGGTTAGAAATATTGATACGTTATCTAATACCCGTTTGTTGCACAATGGTAACATACCTTTCAATTTTGCCTCGGATGGATATTCCTATAAGTAACGAGGATTATATTTGTGCCTTTCTATTTTGATTGCCTCGTGTTGACATATAAATAAATAATGAAATTCATCTCCAATCCCTTTATTACATAAAATGCATGTACGCTTTTCACGAACTGTATTTTGCCAGCGTCCAGTTTCGACCGGAAATTTTATATTCGAACAGCGAAGTTAAGTTATCATGGTACGAAGTTTATTCATCGATCTTAGTAAGTAGTTCTCTAATTCAAAGTCTGACTTAAATTGTTCATTTTTTGTATATGTGCGTGTCTTCATTTTCTTTTCTGTGCCATGCTCATGCTATGTCATCGTTTCTTTGTTTTTCCGACGTTGCCATTGTCCTTGGATTGTTCTTTTCAGACTGACGGTTCGGTTCCCGCTTACTTTACTTAAATATGCTATAAATGATACCCCTTGAAGAATTGGAATATCAGTGTCCCATTTTTGCACGAATTGGTCCTGTTATATTTTTTTTTATAATCCAGACCTTTTTTGACGATTCCAGACAAAAATAAAATCCGTGTTGGCCAATAAAGAATTAACATAGCTAATCCATTTTGATTAACATATTTCTGATGTATACATTTGAAGTAAAAATGTATACAGTTTTCCTGATAATCTATCACTGTTATGTATTAATTTCATCCAAACATTTAACATTCTTAATTTTATATTTATATCTATCGGATACCTTCCAGTTTCACCATATTCCATGAAGGTGGGGGTGCTAGATCTAACATGCAAATTCTTCTCATTAACTGGAGATGGATTTTTTCTATGATATCAATATTTTCAAATCCCCAAATTTCCGAAGAATACAACAGAATTGGCTGAACAAGAGAATCAAATAATTAGGAAGAAAATATTCCGAGTTTTTCTGTATTATGCATAAAGTAATTTTCTAGCTTGCTCAACCAATTTTTTCCTAGCACATACAAATTTGCCATTGAAATTAACCAATAAACCAAGATATGAAAACGAATCAACTAATTCAATACTTGAACAGTCTATTTTAAAGTCAAAATGATCTGTATTGAAAATAAACCACCCTTATCTCAACGGTGTTCATTAAATAGTGATTCCTCATTTTTCCGTTTTCAACTCGAAAGCGAGGCAGAGAGTTGTTAAAACCATCCGAGAAAGTCACGTATTTGAAGAGCAACATGCTTCCGATCAAAAATATAGTGCGTAAATTTCTTTAAAAATCCTTTTTTGTCACTCCCGGTTTTCATGGGAGTTCAAACTATGAGCGCCTTAGTTCTAAATGTTATCTTTTTATTTCCGTGCATTGTAGCTGTCTCACGTCCTTGTTTTGTCTTTGATTTTCTCTGTTGCCGTTTTTGCCATGTCTTTGGACTTCGATTTTTGTAGTCATCGCTTCCCTTGTTCCTTCGGTATTCTACTGCCGTTGTTTTTATAAGTCGAATATTGACGGTGTTGCTATATAGAATTGATATTAACATACAGTACATAAATATTCATAGTATTTACGTCCCTGTATCTTGGAATAAATCCAGTAACACTGTCGAGTAGAACTTACCTGTGTCGTGTGTATTTATAGCAATGGAATCGACATGCATACGAAATCACACATACCTATTATTTTCACCTATAGCATTACGGAATAACTTAATATATAAATTGTACCTTCTGTTCGTGTTTGTCGAATCAGTTCTTAAATCGGCGAATGTATTTGTTTACCTTGATAGGCTTTTTAGCACATGAGTTGAACTGGACACCCATACGAAAATCACTCGTTTCGATCATAGTCGCGTGATTATGGAATTGCCTGTGATTTGTTTTTATTCACTTTTGATAAATTTTACTTTCTAGTCCCCTTGATCAAATCATTAGTGTTCTGCAAGGCCAATATAGCATATCAATTCGTTATTTTCTATGCAGCAGTTCTTTGGATGACTACGAAGTTTTGCCACGTGTAGATTTTCATGGCTTTCCAGTTTCAGCTCCATCGGAGCTTTGATTAAATTAGTCTGTTGTTCAACTGGCTTCTCAATAACGATACAAACATGAAGCCTACAATGAACATCAGATATTAAAGGATCAGAGTCAATTATTTCAAACTCAGAAATGAAAGGAAATACAAAAATGTACATTTAGCAGTAGATAGAACCGATTCAATATATCTGTCCCTACCATCAGTTTGTGATGTGTATATCTTTTGTCAACTTCTGTGTTGAGGAAAACACATTTTCATCAAATGTGGACGGAAACAGACAAAATATTGTGTACATTCATACACAATGTATCATTTTGTCATCTATTTTACAAAGGAACTGCCAGTTATTGATATGGAAGCAAACAATTGAATCATTCACAACATCAGTGCATTTGATTGGTCAAGAAGGTCGGGTAGGGACTCATTTATTTACTCGAACTTAAAAGGTAATCAACTGTGCTTGTATTCTTACTAGTAACTTGACCAATCATATTGTCTTTATTTTTTTTTCATTTCAATGCACGTTGTTTTGTACGGGGACTTGTGATATTCGGGTGACATCTGACATGGCATGTCCTGTACATCGATGAATCGAGTAAAAGATGCCGTGGTGCCCACATTTTGTACTTTTCTCTTCTTGAACTTATTATGGCCCTGTCACACTATAACGCACAGCGCCAACGTGTGCCCACGTGTGAGAATATTTTCGTACACGCTGATGTGCGTTGTTTAAGTTAATGGCACGTTCTTAACACGTTACAAACACGTCGACACACGTTGGCGTGCGGTGTTGAACGCTGGGTGCGTCAGAAAATTTTGAACATGCTCAAAATTTCACGACGTTCGCCAACGTGTTGTTGGTAAGTTATGCACTTGTTAGACGAACGTTAGAGGGGCGTTATGCACGCAATGTGTGCGATATGTAGTAGTTTCTCGAAAGTTGTTTTAAACGTTTTAAGAACGCAAACCGAGCGTCCTTGTAACTTAGGAGTAACGTATAAACCGATGTTTTATGATAAAGATAATGGTTAAAGACCCTGTCACACTATAACGTTCTAGCCAACGTGTGCCGACGTTCGCGAATTTTTATAAGAACGTTGGTACACGCCAAGGAAATTGAAGAAATTCTCTTGTTGGACGCATTCATAGCGTCAGGCTAACGACCTACAACGCACAGAAAACTTATCCATAACTTGAACGCAACGCTCAAAAAACGTGTAACAGCGTATGACAACGTTGCAAAGGCGTTTTACTAGCGTACTTGACGTCTATCGAACGCATCCATAACCGTCTTCTAGCATTCATAGATCGTACGTATAGCGTTTTAACGATCTTTGTAAGATCAGGTTGAAATTCTTTATCTCAATGTCATTTGCAAATGAAGAAATGGATAGAAATTCCATCGAAAATGCAGCAGGGGTAGATCCCTAAAAAATTTCAAAACAATATGTCAGTATGATTATAATGAAATAAATCAGCTATTTACATTACTTTGCTTTTTTTCCTTGCTCTTTAACCATTATTTTTATAATAAAACATCGGCTAATACGTTACTCCTTAGTTACAAGGACGCCCGGTTTGCGTTCGTTACACATTTAACACAATTTTCGAGAAACTACTACATATCGCACATATTGCGTGCATAACGCACTTCTAGCGTTCGTCTAACTTTTGCATAACTTATCAACAACACGCTGGCGAACGTCGTGAAATTTTGAGCATGTTCAAAATTTTCCGACGCACCAACGTTCAACAACGCACGCCAATGTGTGACGAGGTGTTTGTAATGTGTTACGAACGTGCCCCTAACTTATTCAACGCACACCAGCGTGTACGAAAATATTCTTACACGCTGGGCACGCGTTTGCTAGAACGTTATAGTGTGACAGGGCCTTAAAGAGTAAGAAAAAATACAAAAGAATGTAAAAACAAGTTTTATTTCGGCATTACACTGACAAATTCTTTGAAAACGAATTATGTAATTTCTGATAAACCTATTCCTTCTGCTAAGGGGCCGTACATTTAACCTGAAGGGGTGTGGGGGTATGGTTTTTTTCTGGACAGAAAAAAAAAATTCACGTGTATCAACAAAATATTTTTTTTTCAAAATTAACATTATTTTTGGGGCAGAAAGCTTCCTTCAGAAATATTTTTTTCATCATTTTAGCAGCCAAAATATTTTTTTCACATAAAATCAGCTCCAAAATATTTTTTTAGAAAAAACCATAGCCCCCTTCAAGTTAAATGATCGGTCCCTAAGCTGTGGTATTTTTCGGTGACATTTCCATCCATTTCTACCTTTGCAATGACATTGGGTGCAAAACTTCCAACTGATCTGACGAAAGATCGTCAAAGCGTTATACAGTCGTTCAATGAATGCTAGAAGACCGTTATGGGTGCGCTCGGTATACGCCAAGTACGCTAGTAAAACGTTTTTGAAACGTCGTTATGCGCTATTACACGTTTGTAGAGCGATACAGACAAGTTATGGTTAAGCTTTCTGTGCGTGGTAGGTCATTAACTTGACGTTATGAATGCGCCCAACAAGAAAATTTCTTCAATTTCTTTGGCGTACGCCAACGTTCTTACAAAAATTCTCGAAGGTCGGCACACGTTGGCTAGAACGTTATAATGTGACAGGGCCTTTAAGTGTTGTATGTCCACGCGTTTGACAACGTGTCTTCAAGAATTTCACACAAGGATCTTGGTGAGGCGATGCTCCTGTTCGGCGTAATACTCTCCCCTGAGTTGGCGTCGATATAAATGGATACTAAGTGTTGTCTTGAGTGGTTGTCCGGGTACTTGTTGTCAATCAGAGCGATCGGTACATTCACTACCCGAGGTAAGCTATTACTTGCAAACACTCCTCTAAATACGAGGTTGGTAAGGGGATCTGTTTCAGTATGTGCTCCAGTTGACAAATGTTTATGCACTATTATCAAACAAAACTTGTCTATTTCTGTGTATTTCTATGACTTTGAAAAATTCTGCGTACAATAAGACGTTAATGGTGGCTGGAAGGCCATTCGGCAAAATGAACATCTAATTGCAATTGTTTTATCAGTGGAAATGTTGTGGGGAGGGGGTGCAAATTAAAACGAAACAAGGTGTATCCTTTGGCATAGTTCTCTCTCGAAACAGTATTTCTCTCACCTTGAAACATTATTCCGGTAGTAGTATAAAGACCCATATAACTTCGACTATTATCCTTTGAGAGTTCTGGTTGTTATGACTTCATAAGTATTTGCATTCCATCTACGTAGAGAGCTTGAGAATTATAAAGTTGGTTTTGAAATGTTTGAAATCAACTGAAAGTTTTGTGATACTCCCATTTAAGGCATCAATATCCACGCATATAATGACTAATCGTTTGGAAAGCTGTCACATAGTATCCAGTTTATAATTGGTGTTTCAACGACGAACAGTGTCCATTTCTGATGATGTATTTTGAACTGGTCTTTTCGAAAGCTATGGTGTGTCCGATGCGAATAGCTGGACTGAGTTGAACTTTTCGTACAAAGAGACTTATGTCTTTGATCTTGATCTTGTAACCATCGACATCTCCAATCAAAGCAAATACATCTATTCTTCTTCTCAGTTTTGCTTTCAGTTCCACTTGATTAATTAGATATTTCTCTTGACGAAGTAAATCCAAATGTAACTTTCCCATAATCTGAACTGTGGAACAATTTTTCGTTAAAACTTCAATCCTTTCTGTTTAAAGTATCCATTTACATTTGTATGTGTGTGGGTTCACCCAGTTTGGTAAATAACCTTTCGTGAACACGAAAACACGATCACCTGGAACAAAGCTACCGTACTAAGTAGCTCACTTCCGCCATATGGTCTCTCGAATAAATTCGATTCCGATTTCCTCCACTCGCATAATTGTAGATGTACAAGAGTCATATTATCCGAAGAAATCGGTCGATGTGATCCGTTGACTGGCTCGAGTACGTCTGCGTTTTCTCTGACGAGTTAGTTTTTTATGTCCTGCTTCCCTGAAGGTGTAGTATATTTGACTGCCCTGTGGAGTGGTTTGGGTCCCGTTTGTTGTAATTTTGATTTGGTGACCTGTTTCAAATTTCTACACCTCCCACTACTGCCAATGCGGTTCCTTCCAACTTGTATATGATAGTCATGAAAAGAATTCAAATTGCTGTGATAGGGAGGTCGTCTCATTAAACAGTGAAGTGTCACCCCACTCGCCCTTGTTCGAATGGGACGACTTTTGCCGTGTCGTCCCGTATACTGTAAAAGGGGATATTTTCGCGTGGTTTAAATTTCGCGATTCTGGTTTATAAACCTATTTGCGAGGTTTTATTTTCGCGGTTCTCACTTATCTTGGTATAAGTTTATAATGAAAAACAAATTTACGCGAGGGGAAATTATCGCGAATTTGTGACGATTGCGAAATGAGCGAAAATAAACCCCCGGCGAAAATTTCCCCTTTTACAGTATCTATTTTTATGTCTTGGAATCGGCGTTGTGCTTAAGTGCAGTACTGTGTGGCGTCAAATGGCATCGAGCTCGTCATAATTTCTCCGTTATTACCAAAACCGACACTTTTCTCAGTATAGTTACTTGCGGGTTCCCTATTATTCTTTTTTCTATGAAAGAACAATACAAATACAGAGAATGGAGTCCTTGGTGAATGTCCTACACGTAGGGGGATTCCGTCCGAAAATATCAGTATGTCGAATCCTATAAGTAATTTAATTAACGGGCTAATAATCAGTTGCGTTTGCCTCTCTTATCTATATCTTCGTTTTGTGGCTCACATCTCTTATGGTTCGAATTCTTTGACGATTCTCGTTGGTATGAGTAATATCCTTCGGATAGTACCAAGGAGTGTTTGTCGTATTGTTTAGTCGTATACTGTATCCATCCTTCTTATTCACTCACGGGTATTCTTTTTTACTCACGGGTACTGTATTTCGACCAGTCCTATCTCCCACGTTTCATTAAAATCAAAATTCTAAGGTAATTTGGTGATGAAACTGGTCATAGTATTGTTGGAATTAAAGTCCATGGAATTGTTACTAGGCAGCCTAGGGTAAAACATGCTTTTGGTGAAGGATTGGGTCCGGTTATAAATGTTCAAAGCAACTACTCAATAAAGCTGTCCATAAATTAATGTTTTGTTGTCTGGAGGTTAAATTATAGATGCTGACGATAATGGCTGTATAGCAAACGATGACTTGACATAAGCATACGATGTCCACTTTGGGTATTTTCGTCCAAAGGCAAACCTAACATTCTAATTAGGGAGCCTCTGTACATCTGTTTGTAATTCTAACCATTTCACCAAATATTGAACTCGTCTTCCCTTTTTTGTCTTTTTCAAAATCGTTCTGTCTTTTTGTCACCATTTTTGTTATGTTTCGACGTAAAATGTATTTCTTATTCTTCGCCATGGTCATCTTTGATGACGTCACAGGAGGCCTTGTTTCTTTACACCGTAACACTATAAATATTTTGTCAAATAGCCTTTCGTGAACACGAAAACACGATCACCTGGAACAAAGCTACCGTACTTAGTAGCTCACTTCCGCCATATGGTCTCTTGGCTACTGTAGTCTGGTTAGCCCAAGCACTCTGCTTGAGGCATACCGATACTTCAATGAACGTTGAGATTGTAGGAATCCACCATATCGTTGAATACATCTAATTACGTTAACGTTTGCCGAAGAGTAAAATACTTAAACATCTGGATCTTCAGTGTACAATTAAAGCGTTTGACAACACCAAGCCTTGGTCTCCTCGATAAGAGTTGTAGAGAAATGTATGTCACTTTCTTTAAAAATTAATCTTCCACCTGTGTGTCAAAAGTATATTTCACCTACACACGTTGATCAACGGGAGGTTTGGGTCGATGAATGGTCAATCATCCAGTATAAGTTTTCTCATTGAATTAATAAATAATTCATTAGACTGCAACCTGAATTTACATATTCATAAACATAATTTACAACATATTTTCAGCCAGCCAAATAGGCTTTCGAAGCACTGATAAACCACCCATTCTGTAAAACGGATTTTTTTTCTGTAGAACAGCTGATTTGTTGGCCAACGATCTTAATCAGCTTCTGAAATTGGTCTTCGCAGCTTCGGTCAATTGTACGTTTCCTTTTCGAATGTTGTGTTCACACTCATACAGACAGTCGACTAAAATGCGGTCAACTTTGGCAATGGTTTGCTTACTGTTGGCAAGTATTGCTTTCTGTAAATACAACAAATCGTTGGAATGTATTTTCAGATATGGCGATATTATGTTACCGGATCTAGGTCTCGATCATAACTGACATAATGTGTGGTGTTTCACCGTATTTTATTCATCGACGTAATGCTCACCGGGAAAACGTGACTTCTGACTTTCAAGTTCAGTAACGAGCTCTCATGAGATTCGGAGGTAGTATCTGAAAAAGTTTCTAACAAAAAACCAGGATTTCTTGGAAACATCTTAAGTATGGATTTCTGAGGAATGTCTTGGATTTTTCAACACCACCATGTTATACGCATTCAAAATGATGATTCTGTGATGTTTTCCTTTATGAAATAAATTCTGCTTGATTTTTATTATACTGAAGTTTCAATGATGACTATTTTTCGTGAATAGGGAACCAATTAGGTCGTCTGTTTCTGCTATGAAATCGCTGATTATGACTAAATGTCTTCCGCTAGCGTTCAATATACCGTATATCGGGCTTTTTTCCTATTTATAGTGTTACGGTGTAAAGAATTTGGTTATTCCGTGTAAACATCGACACCGTCTGTGGTGTCGTATAAAGACATATATGCTCCAGAACACCAAAATATATGATGAGCATGGAAAAGAATTACACAGTGTATGCGTGTCACAAAGCGTTTCACGATTTTCCACTTCCGGTGGTTCCAGCAATGAATCTTGGTTAACGGAAGAATCCATGTTGTGTAATGATCGCAATCAGGACCATCGACACACCAAAATTCCTACAGATTCTCAGTTGGTATGATCCAATATATTTCATTTTCGCTATATTGTTGCTTCTTCTTATTACTGTGGTGGGTATGCTGCTTCCTTGGGATAAAACTAGGGTATAGCTGCCACTCCTGAGGGTGCTGTCGACAGGCAAACGGGTAAAGCTTCTGTCTTTGATACAAACTGTGTATGGTTGCGTTTATTTTTCAAATGCATTTGCAATGCACGTTGAAGATGAAAATTAAGTCTGCATGTTGGACACGTTGTATAATGCATATGTTCTATTCAACGGTCCTAGACAAACCACGAAACTTTTCATCAATACGGCTTTATATAATGTGAGGGGGTGGAGGTGGTGGTGGCGGGATATGCGAGGGAATATGGCTAATGGTGGTGGTGGTGTTGGTGGCGTGTACTAGGTGAATATGACTAGTGTTTTGGAGGTTGTTGTGGTGGTGTATAATGATGGTATGGGGTGGTTGTGGTTTATTGGCTGATGGTGGTGGTGAGGATAAATACTATACAATTATTGACTTTCAATGAGATCTACTCATGACTACACGGACCTGGTCAAGAATTGTTTACCGAGGCCAACGGCCGATTAACCAATCCTTCACCAGGTCCGTATAGTCATGAGTAGACCAAAATTAAAAGTCAATAAATGCTTTATTAAATGTAATAAGGAATTTTGCTTTTTGTTAATTTGCATGAACAACTTGTCCTCAGACAGTAAGTAAAAAAAGAAAATCTCATCACCGTAAATAGTATATTATCATTCAACAAAACTATATATATATATATATATTTTTTAATTTCATTGTAGAAAACGGTTTATACCAGGTGTAATGACGATCAAACGTCTTTTTACTATCTGCACACCAAGTATATTTTAACTTTTCATCGTTCTCATTTAAAACTTTGACAACACAACAACGATTTCAATGCTGTGGATTTTTATTTCTTTTACAATTTTTTTCGAAAATATGAAGGATAGTTTGTCAAGTATTGATTGAATCACGTCTATTATAATTCAGTGTTTGTCAACGGTTTCGAAACGTTCTTCAATGTGTATGCAACAGATGTCACACAGACGAATGTTAGTAACAACGCGCAATTTGTTTGGTTTTGGTTGTTTGGTAATGAAATGACGTCTCTGGTTGGTCAAGTAAAAATCCCGAGTAGACATCGCGTGAGGTCTACTCATTCTGAGGTACAAGCAAGGAAATGCCGTCTCGACCAATCAGCGAAAAGCAAAATTCCTTATCATTTAATAATAGGGATTATAGGTGGAAGTGGTGGTGTATACTAGGTAAATATGGCTAATGGTGTTGGTGTGTATTAGGTGAATTTGACTTTTTTTAGCAGGGTGCTTCATCTGAATAGGACGTTTTAAATCCGCTGGCCAAATGAAGGATTTACCACAGAACAAACATAAGTGCGACATGTCAAGAATTGTCAGGGACCGACGGCAAAACAACATCATTTTCTTTAATAGTGTCATTTAAAAAAAACAATTCTGTATTTTTCAAAGCTTATGACTATCTATCCCGAAAGATAGCTATAGGCTGCATTTCTTTTTTTCTTTTATCGGTTGTATTTTTCTGCCCCCGCCGCTAATCGGTCGAGGCATTAAAGTTTGCCCCGATCCGTACATCCGTACGTCTATCTTTTTTGGTTTCTGGATTAAAACTTGAGTATCCTTTATTGTGTCAAAACCAAACTTGATCATATAAGTTTTCATCACACAAGACAGAATTATCAATTTAGAGTTGGTACCCGTAAGGTCAAGATCATGGATGATGAAAAAAGATGTATAATAACTACATTATCCCCCAACAGATCATAGCCAATGTTAGTCTCATCCGTAATTCTCACACAAGAGAAAAAGAACACTATCTATTTCGAGTTTGGTACCCCTCAGAGTCAAGGTCAAAGTTGCTAAAAATAGATAATGATTGCAAATCAGATTCATTTTCAGATTATTTTGTGTGAATTTACAGTATATCAAAACCAAACCTGGTTCACTGCTTATTTATCATTGGACACAGATCCAATTTTATGTTCATATATATATATATATGTGTGTCTGAAGTCAAAGACCAACTGAGTTAAAGTCTTAGGATGTGATATTATCGAGAACATCTTTCCACTGATGAATTTGACCAATACAATTTGAGTGACACGCAACACTACATTTGAATTTCAGCCCCATTTCGATGAATTTACATTTCGTCAGTGCAACTCGGATCTAAAAATTGGAAAACCGCTACAATATATATATATATATTGTACATAGTTTTGGCTTTATTGATTTAGTCGGTTTCAAGGAGGCTGGAGCATCCGTTGCCCGTAGGCACATTCTTCCATTTGTTCTGATCTTTTTTTTTCAAATTTTGTGATCAGGAAACAGTTCTTATCTCAATACGCTGTAGACATTCCATCGGCCAACACTCGTCTCTTCGGTTGGCAGTAGAAGAAGCCACCTCTATCCTGCAAACAGGTATAGACATGGTAATCTTCTGTCCTAAATCCTCGGTTGGTACCTGTACCAGAACTATTCGTCAGCATCACATCCATATATTTGTCTTTTGCGACGATGTTTGTTCTTATTCCTTTACAAAAAAGAAATTATCTTCCGGTCGAAAGCAATACTATACATTTATTGCATGCTGGTGAGGGACATATGAAGATTTATTCACCCAAGAAAACCTCGGGGAATATGATCTTCTTGGGTGTTATGTTTTGGCTTTCAGACTAGTATATAATTTTTGGAGCTCGAACATAACTGATGAGTTACTGTTCCCCAAAATGAACATACATAATTTGGTGTTTTATTGCGATTTTTTTTATCAAAAATCCATTTAGTTTCCAGAATTGTAATAAATAAAAACACAAAAATTTAGTTATGATTTCCTATCAACAGTAAACAAAACAAATAACAATATCATGAATAATAACAATAAGAATGAAGTGTTTTTGAACTGTTTCTTGACATTAATATTAATTGTTACTGAGCAGTGATCAGAGAAAGTGGGTCGAAAATTAAAGAAATCCTGTGCTGCTGCTCCACACAACAGTCTGATTTTGAGTTTTAACAACAGCTTTGTTACCATGTCCATGGTTATTGTTTATTTCACGTAGAACATAATCTAGATTTGAATCGTTAGCATCATATAACGGCTGAAGTTCAAAATTGTTAGTGTCATTGACCGGCTGAAGTTCAAAATCGTCGCTAAAAACTTCACTGATGCTTTCCAAGTCAAGTTCTGGAATATTTTTAATTGGGCGTTCACTCTGACCTAATGCTGAGCTTAAGGTATCGGACATTTCTCTTTTTTTATCAGCTATACAAAATCTAGAGTACTGTTTAAGAGAAGATTCTGAGCTGTGTCCTGTTACTTTAATGATATGTCTACCACTTATCCCTTTCACATCCATAAGTGTTATGCAAGTCGCGCGGACAGAGTGATTGGTATATTTACAAGACAGTTTGGCAAGTTTTGAAATTTCCACCATGAAGTTTGACAATGTATTCTCTCCAACGGGTGCATTGATATACCATACGTCGTCTTCTGGAGAAAGCTGATCTTTAGGACGCTGCCATAAATAATTATTACTTGCATTCAGTTTTCCAGTGTACTTCTCAAATGAAGTGACGAGGCAAAACTGGCTTCCTGCAAATGCATGTACATACTATGACATCAATTAAATCATTATTAATTAAAAATATTAAATTCAATTAAATAAATACTTTTTTTATTTTTTAGCAAGCTTTATTCTGTTTCACTTTTTTACATTTGGATTTTTTGCGTTTTTTTTCTTGTTTTTCTATTGATGTACATGTGTATCTGGAGATACAATTTTTTCTTTTTTCATTTTTTTCTTTTTCTTTTTTATTGCTTTTTTTTTTGCTTTTTTAGTGTTTTTTTTGCTTCTAGCACCCAGGGTCAAACATGTGCACAATGAATGAGCCATTGGTTGTTGAAATTGACAGGATTATTTAATTTACAGGCTAAAATTTGTTATTACACAAAATCGAACAGGTTCCGCATCATTTTGTGTCACAGATTAAAAGCATAAACAATGCTGTTATCAAAACTCTACTTGGCTTTAATCGACTTGGTTCAGTATCACCGTTTTATTATATATTGTTGTTCTTCATCTTAAAGTCACCATGATGAGGCCTTCAATAATGAGCATGACGTGCTTTGTATCATAATAAACATGTATTTACCTTGAATCCCATACATTCTGCCCTCTGTAACAGAATTTTCATTATTCACTCTATGGTTTTTGTCCATTTCCTTATTGTACTGGTACACAAATTTTCAGCCAGTGTCATCATTTGCAACTTTAAATGTATCTTTGTTCATTTCTCTTAAATTCTCTCTCCCCCTTCGGCACAAATAAAGAGTCAAATCAAACCAAACCTTTCTTTGTAATCCAAACGGTGTATTTATGTTGAACACAGGAGTTTCGCCACTGTACAGTTTTTTAAACCATTTTCAGAAATCGGGGGATGATGACTGACTGTACCAAGTCCCCTTTTTCTTCAAATCTGTAGCAACAGCTTTATAAATTTCATTACTTTCGAGGAAAGCACTGTCTGAAAGAATGTCAATTTTCCTTCTTTCCTTTAAATATCGTTTTAGTCCATAACGATTATTCTGAAGTGTAGTCTTTTAGAAATAAGTCCCGTCAGTTTTTCTTGCGCCTACATAGAAAGATTTCAATGAGGAGTTCAAACGATCCAATGTATACGTTTCAAATTCAGCGTCTGTGCCATTTTGCTGTTGCAAAAATGAACGGAAACATCGAACAGCTAATTGTGTAGACTTCTTGGTATTAACGCTGTCTTTGTCGGCTAGAAGTTTGTTGATTTCCTCATCTGTTGAAACGTGGAAGCGCTTGTCCGCACTGTCTGCGGCCATTTTGTTTACTTTCTGTTCGTCTGACTTTTACGTTTACAATACAAAGAAGGATAACTCTGGCGGGAAAATTCGCGGGGGTTCCGAAGTGGTAGAATATTAAATTTATTTTTGGAGAATATGATTTTTTATTATAGCAAATCACGTGTTCTAGTGAACCAATCAAAAAAGGCCTTTTATAGATATATTTATGAGGTACCATTACCTCTATAATCTCTTTGTTAAACTCACAAAGTGTTCTCTTATCGTAATCAACATCTTCTGGTGTATCTTGTCTTGGAAATCACTCGGTCGTTTCCATCTCGTATCTCTGACGCATCTTGGGTTTTATTACTTCTTCTACTGTGTTGGCTGAAAGTGCCATTTAAGGTAGTCTCCCTGGTATATGGGGTGTTGTTGTCATTGGTATAATTTAAAGAAAAGATTGAGAATATTTATCATAAATATAAATAGAATGTCCATACTATCATTAAACTATCATATTAAACTACACCCTTTTATAGAATACTTCAAAATGCCTGCGCTAAAATTTATCTAGGTTTTGAATTGCATCTTGAAATATTACAGTAAGTGAAAGTCGGATATTTAGCAAGAAAGGTAATTCCTCCTCCTTTTACGTTCAGAATCAAGTATTATAGAGACTTTGTATGCAGTTTTTCTAACATCGTGAAAAAAATGGTACGGTGGCTTTTTGTAAAATTTTGATATGATTCATATGCGTGGAGGGTCTTTAATTTCCAAGTTTTGGTGAAAATTGAAATATAGGATTTTTACCTAAAAGAAATTGAATGAAGCTGTGTTTTCAACAATGTTTTGTCAATGTAATTTCTTTTTGTTAATGCAAATCAACAATTAATGCATACTTATGATTATTATTCCCTCATATTTAGGTCTACGTGTCTATACGTCACAAACGTGTCCGCCCATGTGACCAAATTCATGACGTTTTAGATTCTATGACGTGACGTTTTCTATGCTGTGACCCATTGAAAATTAGTCTGGTAAATCCTGATACCACAGGTCGGATGTGGTCTATTCTATAGTGGCCTGATGCGGCCATTTTGCATTTTCTACTTTCACTTTCCACAGAGTAAAAGCGCGAAAGCGAAAACGAATTTCACTTCATGTTTTCGCGTTTTCGCTTTCGCGTTTTCGCGTATCACTTTTGCGATTTCTCGTTTGCTATCGTCTCATGACGATACCTCATTCCTATTGGGCAATATAATCTTTCATATATTCCTACATAGAGACGGATGTCCCAAATAAATGCGCTAGAGGAAATAATCTCTTCTGGCCAGCTTAGTTATTGCTACCTAAATCAACATAATGTATTTAAAATTCGGCGACAGATGCTATAAATTGCATTTTGAAACTGCTGAAGAGGTAGTGCTCGGTGCATGAAATTTCTTTGTTTAGAGGACTAACTTCTCATTCATAATAGTCCGAGACTTCCGCTGTTTCATTCAACTCTAACAGCTATTTACTAATGTCCCGCCAAATCGACAAATTAACAAATTAAAAAAAATGTTAACATTCTTTGATTTTGTTTTGAATATTTTCAAACGTCTAGGGCGTTGCTTTTTCAAGAGGATGTCTGTTAATCTCAGTTTTATCGTGTTACATTGTAATTAGAAATAGATTATAAATATAATGTTTTATTATATAGATTGCGGTGAAAGATTGAAATTTCTCAGTGAAAGAAAAGTGATAATTAACTGTGAAATTATTTTCCATAATTTCACACTAGGAAGTGACGTCACAATAGACGTTGTCAACTTCGTCGTTAAGTAAACGTCTCAGCGGATTAACATCGAAAACGTAGTTCATGCAATGAATCTTAAAATAAACCCCTTAATATTACAGGGGAAGATCTATATAATAAAAACAATAACTAATCCTAGATTCTGATTATCGAAAATATTCAACTCATGATCGAAAAACGCTGTAATTCACTCATGCGCTGCGCGCATTCGTGAATTACTGCGTTATTCGATCATTCGTTGAATATTTTGCGATAATCAGAATCTCGGATTAGTTATAGTATAAATATAAATAGCGCTATTACCTGATGTATCTATACAGTAACCTTCTGGAGACTAGCATTGCGTGTGAAGTTGGAAATTTGTTTTGGTATGCGATGGAATACTTTACCTTTAATAGTGTGGTGTTTTTTTATCTGAATGGTAATAAGATTTAGAAATTGCAGAAAGCAGGTCATCTGCATATCATTATTTCCTACAGTGAATCATGCGCATCAAGTACATATCAAAAGTGAAAGTTGGGATCATGCAGCAATCGACTGGGAAAAATGTTATAGCTTTAATAAAGTCAGTTCCCTTTTCGCTCTTAGAAAATCAGAAAGGGAAGGAAAGAAATGCTGTAAGTTGATTTGAAAATGGTGACGGTTTTTGTTTGACGTTATCTAGAGCGGAATGACGTCCCATAGCCCAAACCAAAATGAAAATGGGTGGAATCTCTGACTAACAAGTGAAGACTGTTGTAAAGACTGTTGATTTCCAACTAATTTTTTGCCATTTTTTACCTAAATTCGGCATGTGATTTTAAAAATTCCCAGAAAAGGGGTATTCCAACACAGAACCCTGACCCTGAATCTGCAAACTAAATACCATGCATAAAATTTACGATGTGTGAGAATGTACAACAAATTTTGAATTTTTCTTGAAACTGTATTTGCTGTAACATATGAATCTACCAATGTTGGCAAAAGTCGATCGATGTAAGAAAAAGAAGACTGTCTCACCTCCCGTTGGATGAATTACTGATTGTTATGTCAACCATTCTCAGCGCTTTGATTGCATTATGGCGTTGTCGTATTTTCGCGTTTTCGAATTTTTGCGTTTTCGAATTTTCGCATTTTCGCGTTTTCGCATTTTCGCCTCGGAAGTAAAGAGCTAACGCATGCATCTTTTGAACCGAAAATGTGAAACAATCACGATCTAATGAATTTGTCCATTGTGACATGATCTAGTTCCCACACAAACCCAGTTGACAAGCAATGTCAATTTAAACTTGCCTACTATAAAATAACATATCATCTTCTAATTATTTTACACATACGGTATGGAGAGAATCTAACATATGACAGTCTTAAAACCTATACAAAATACAAAAGTTGGTCTAAGTAATAATCAATTCAATTCAAAAATTAATACAGTTCATAAGATTATTGAATTTGGTCACAACATAACACATACTGTTTTTTAATTGAAGATGGCCACATTTTTGTTTCCAATGGCGCATGCGTTAGATCTTTACTTCCGAGGCGAAAACGTGAAAATGCGAAAATGCGAAAACGCAAAAATGCGAAAACGCGAAAATGCGAAAACGCTAAAACACGAAAACGCATAACGCGAAAACACGAAAACGCGAAAGCGAAAACGCAAAAACATAAATTGAAATTCATTTCGCGTTTTCGCCTTCTCGATTTGGCGTTTTCTTTTTCGTGTTTTTGCGTGTTTGCCTACTTGATTTCGCGTTTTCGCTCTGTGGAAAGTGAAAGTAGAAAACGCCAAAACGCGAAATGGCCGCATCTGGCTAGCATACTATTCTCATATATATATACAGTGCAGTAGTATATACCTCATGGTGTTTTCTGAACAGAATTTACGACTCCTAAGATATGGATTTTTCTGTGAACTATAAATTTGTGTCATACCGCAAATTTAATAAAAATGACTTTGTGGAAAATTTTTGGGTTACCCCTGGTCTGCTAGCTTAAGCAATGCACGTATCCATTGCACAATATTAGAAATATCTGCTGTCCACAGACACCAAAGAGGTCGTAGTAGAATTCTAACATTCTGATTTTTCAATACTGGTACACAAAAATCCAATTTTTACGCGTAGATCCAGTTTGATGTTCTCTTTCCCACCTCCATTTTCTTTCAGTTGATTACATCGTCGAAAAGATGGATCCACTAGATGTCGGCTGACTTGTTATTTGTGACATCCATGTGACGTTCTTTGTTGGTGATTGTATTAGTGTATGATAAATTACCGTAAAGTTTATTGCTTTCTTTATTGTAAGCTCGGCTTGCGTCACTTACATTGTCTACAAACTTCTGAAAACATCGGCTTGGTGTGTCTTTCATCACTTGATTAATTTTTGATACTTTTAATCTTTGCCAATAACAAAATACCGAAGTTACTGTAAATTTTGTTTCTGCATAATGCGAATTTCGACAACTTATGTCTCTTCAGTGCAGATAAAATCAAAACATTTGGAAGTCTATAAACCAAATGCGTTTAACAACTGATAGAGTACAAACTACCAATAAGATCTAAATATGAAAGCCAAACTCAGCTAAGGACAGAGCTATGCAAGAGGGAGATACTCCTTAGTTTTGAACAAAAGTTTCTAAAATTTAGATATTGCAAGTTTCCGAATGAGATCGGTTTTCGGGCCAGCACCGAAGTACTGGCTACTGGTTTGGTGAATACCCTCGGGGAATAACAGTCCACCAGCAGAGGCATCGGCCCAGTGGTAATAAATAACAAAATACCGAAGTTACTGTAAATTTTGTTTCTGCATATGCGCATTTCGACAACTTATACAAAAATACCATTTCAATTAAGGAGTGGTGATTGAGATATTTTCCCAAACATACTTCCAATAAGACTTCTACGTGATTGTGACATGATTCCTTGTTCTTCGGAAAATAGTTTTATGTGTCTCCTGTATCTTCTCCCCTGGATATCTCTACATACATTTTAAATACTGGAGGCATATCTGCAAACTTCTCCTTCAGGTCGTCAAGTACTTACAAGTCCACTTCTTCGACACCAAAGATCCAGTCTTTCAAAACCGCTTCATAAATGGACTTTCAGACGTGGTAAACTTTCCATTACAAGGTCTTTGTCTGTTCTTGACAAATGCTTTTACTTCTGGATGTTCTTTTGCAGCTGTTGCCATTCATATTCTCACATATGTTTTTCGTCATAACTATTCTCCGCGAAGAGCTGTATCTTTTTCTGAGTTCGATGGTACCCTGGTACCATCGTTTGGACATCCTTCTTCCTTTTTTAAAGTACAACCATGTTCATGCCAATAACATCCCTAGAAATCTGGTTCGGGTTCTTCAGAAACTCTGCACAGAAGTCCACCTTCATTGCGTTGACATCGTACTTCCCGAATTTAATCCTCCCACTGTCATCTCTTTCAGCTGTCGTTGAAGCTTCTGTCGCAGGTATTGTTTCTTTTTATGTGTTTTCTCTCCTGGTCATCTAGCTTGTCTAAATCACTGTCAAATCGTTCTTGGATCTCCTTGGACATAACTTCATATTTGGATAACAGTATTCAAAAGGCTTCTTGACTGATCTCTGTCAGGTAGCTCAGACAAGATTCGACGATTTTTCTGGATTCGCCCTCAGAAACCAAGCACACTCGAAGTGTGTACCCAGGTTCGTTGGAACAGACTGACACGCTGAGTAAAACATATAGATTGTTCCCCTATTGTTTTCAGCATCACCTAGATGTCGCCACTGATACATTTTCCAGTTCATCAAACACTGATGACAGTATTGTATACTCGACCGGATTGCTTGTAGATGACTTCGCCAGTCCAGTTTTTTTCATTGCGGTGTAACTGCCATGTAGACCTCCATAACTTGTCACACTTCGAACATAGGAAACTGACTGTACTTGGCTCTGTCTTTCATATAACTGCAGTGGTTTTTGTACAGTTTAGGTTCATGGTTTTGTCGAAACTGAACGGGGAAAGTCGGATAGTAATATATATTTTCATCCTCTGTCTCCTGGAGCTCGTAGACGATGATGTATGCTCCAAGCAGATGTTCTAGTATTTCAAAATCATCTTAGCAAAGCCTTGAAATCTGTAACATCCATTCTGCAGGTACTGATAAAAGTACGTGTTCCCTGGACTTTGACACTGCAGCTACACAATTGAACAAACACAGGTTCCCGTTTTATTGGCTATGGGATCCACTGGTTAAACAAACTAAGGCTCAAATTCTCAGGAAAAAGCAGGGACACCAACTCTGGCTCCACATCGAATACTGGATGAGCTTGTTAATATAAAAAGTTAGAAGATGGACCACCCATTTGGTGTCTGGGCGGTTGCTTGCAGATGTACTCAAGGACATCGTGTCTGCTCAATTTCTCAATGAAGCGTTCCAAATCTTCTACCGTCCGGGTGAACTGAGGTACTTGCATATACCTTGCGTTGTTCTGGTTATAATGAAAGTACCTTGGCTCTCCTATCTCGATTCGTCGTAGAATAAACCCAAACGTAATGTTTATTTCATGCTATGGTCTGTTGCTGGAAGATTCGTTGTACCATCTCTTCAAATCTGCAATATGTAATGTTGTTCAAAGTAGATTTTACCGGTCTTGGACACATATTTATTTTAAACAAGCCTTTATCAAAAGGACTAATCAAAATCTTCCAGTGTAGTTAATTTAAGCTTAATATACACGAGTCCGTCGTTCGTCAAAAACTTTTTTTCAAAATCTTTTCTGAAACTAATAAGCCAATTTTAAATGTCTAGTTTCAGACTTTTGTCCAACAACCAAACAATATTCAGAGCATGTCCAATTTTATTGTCAAGTAATAAACATCCATTTGGTTAAATAATGGGTGTATTTTTCTGCACTTTCAAGTATTTGTATACATTCATAGCATAAAAATATACGTGTCTGTCTGCAAATTCATCTCAAAGTGATGGTTAACTACATTGTACTCGAAATAAATCTAAAATGAATTATGAAGAATTATATTTTTCAAACGTAGGAACAAGTTCACGATTCCTTGCGAATACTTTACAGGTTGTTGCCATCGGTTAACAATGGCTTTCGAATCGCTATGATGGTATGATGAATGAAATCAAGGGGTTTGTTACTGAATTGGAAAATAAATAAGATTTAAGATAACACTGATTTTTGTGAGAAAATTGAAAAAAAAAAGAAAAATGCCTATAAAGATTCAATAAATAGAAAAGTTGTTGCTTGATTTAAAAATGACGTCACAAAACTGACTGAAATTGTTGGAATAGCAATTTTCCGAGATTTCTTATTGTTTTCTGGCCTATTTGCTTTTTAAGATAAAATTGATAGGTGCGCCGCCCCTCACCATCGTAGACAAAGCAATAAAATCACGAGTCTGTATACTTAAATTGTCTGTATGACGTCAAAAAAAAAAAAAAAAAAACACAAACAAACAATATTGGCTTGATAATAGTTAGTTAGAATTTGGCTTGTATAGAGACTTTATTTAATCTAGATTAATTCGAACACAATTCGAGTTTTGTTTTGGGGTTGCTTTTTAACTGCTCACAGCTGGACAATATAAGTTTTTCCTTCAAACCAGATTTTGTGCCGCTATACTAAGTTAAGGGGTGTGGTCTAAAAGATTTATAAAAATATGAATTTAATAATTTTGTTTGCAAAGTTTGATTAAAATGTTGCGATTTGAATACCTTCTCGTTACCAATTTTAAAATTATATTTTTAAAAGACGTATTTTCTTTTGTAGATGACAGTCCAAAGAAATTGGAATTAAGTGTCATATGACCAACTCTATGGCCGTGGCAACAATATCAGCAAAGATTACAACGAAGCTTATATTTGATGTGTTTGTTTTATTTGACAACGAAGATGAAAATACAAGGGACACAATTCTACCTGGGCTACTAAAAGAAGGTTTTTCCTGTTGCTCGTTGCAGGAAAATGCATTACCAGGCCATTTCACTTTAGACTGTGCCATTCAACTTAATAAACAATCCCGACGAATACTTTGTGTTATTTCGAAAACTCTCTGTGCCAATGAGACTGTTAAACATATAATTAAAGTAGCATGTTCTGGTTCAAGGACGAAATGTAAAATTGTAACTCTTATTACGGACGGGAGTATATCTTTCGATAATGGCCTATCTTGTCTCAGACACACTCCTAAAATATATTTCAATACGAATTGGATTTTGAACTTGAAAACGGAACTCATGACCATAATACCAGAGTACTGTCTCCTTTATGCAGCAAACAAAACATCCGATTATGTATTTTCTAAAGGGCTTTTATACCAACAAATGTGCTTTGATATATACGGTCTGTTAATTACGTCCAAAAACAAAAATTTCTTGATTGATCTTTCGGAATTCTCAAGACACGTTGATAAGCATAAAACGCTCAATATTCCAAAAGCCTGTGAAGACTGCATATTTTTGAATGATATGAATACCACAATAAGTTTGTGCTTTTCAGATGATTTCTTAGACAGTGAACATTCCCAATTTGGTTATACAGGATTTAGTGAAGGTTTATTAGAATTGATGAAATGCGTTATGGATGCTCATAATCCCCACAGTAAAAGTAATTTGTGGTCAGTTACATGTTCTGTAAGCGGCGAATACAAACCAGTACATGCTAACTATATAAATGGAATGTTTGGCAGTGTCGTATATTCACTTCTAAACAAGGCGGCAAGTAAGATGGATGTTCCATTCTTACCAGAGTTCGCAGATATAAATCGACGGAGAGAGTCTTTGCAAAAAGTGGCGTTGGATAACGAAAAACGAGAATCTATTGCCATGGCTGGCTTTGTGTGCATTTCGGAACCAGATCGGATGCAGTGTTTTCAATGTGGATGGCATATTCCTTTATCCGCAATGGATCTCGAACCGTTATTGTATCACGCAAGTTATATGCCGCTTTGTCCATATATTCAAACAGTTTTGCCCAAGAATGAATTTCCGCCCACACGTGTGCTCCATAAAAAGTTTGACAATTCAGAACTGTCAGTCATGGTCAATGACGAAGAAGACTTTCAAGAGTATGCTGATGCAGGATTTTATAAGAATGGTTTTGAGTATGTGATTGAATGTAGAAGTTGTGGGTTGTGTATCGTTATAAATAACACAGATACAGACCCATGGAGTATGCATGCGCTACTTTCCCCTACGTGCAAATTACTTCTTGAAAAGAAGGGGAAAGACTTTGTGCAGTGTGTCAATGCGCAAAGAAATATGGAAAAGGAACCGACGATTGTTACATACGCATTAAAAGATTTTAGTTTTGATCACCGGTTGGACTGGCCTGGTATTCTCTTTACTCCTGATACAATTTAGTTACTATCTGACAACAAAAAATATTTCAAAAATACATCAGGAGTCCTTTATACGTCTGAAAAGCATTGTGGTCTTTAAGTATGAAATATACGATATCAGAGCTAATCCATTTCAGTCCTTTTACGGATGTAATTACCAGACATTCTATTTTAATTTATCCTTTTATAAAACCTGACATTTTTCATGTGCTGTAAGTGTGGCACAAACCCGGTTTAGTACTTCTGTGCTGACCCGAAAAAAGGTTTAATTTGCAATATTAATACTGAAAAAGTACTATTATTCGTTGAGTTCCAATTTTTGCGGATTTCGTTGTTGATTCTAACCACGAAATTAAAAACACAATCAAATACACAATCCCTGTAACCTTGAAACAGAGAAAGTAAAAAAACCATAAATTTAGAAACGCACGAATCCTTGAATTCAAGAAAAGCCATGAAAATTGGAATCCACGAAAATAAATGCATCCACATTATTTGTCCCTTATCAGCTTTTATACATCTTCCGATTTCTGGAATTCCAATGTTTTGCTTTTATCTGCACTGATGAGACATAAGTTATCGAAATGGCCATATGCAGATAACTAAATTTTCAGACCTTCGGTATTTTGCTATTTATTGTCACTGGGTCGATGCTACTGCTGGTGGACTGTTAATCCTTGGGGTTATTCACAAACCCCGTAGTCGAGTACTTCGGTGCTGGTCCGGAAATTGATTTTTTGGGAATCTAACAATAAGTATAAGAATTTTTTTATTAAAAACTATGGAGTATCTCCCTCATGCAAAGTTCCGTCGTCAGCTGATTTTGACATCAATTTAGGGCCTTTTGATTATTTGTTCTCTATCAGCTTTTATACATCTTTTATAAAGAGAGATTTGTGGGAATATACGACAATGTTTACATTTGAGGAAGACAAGAAGCTTGAATCTCAGTAAGCCAATAGAAATTATTTATGTTTTTAATGTTAATGCATAATACTAGTAATTGTTTTACAAAAATATATTTTTATATTTTATGTAGTTTTTGATACCATTGAAAAAACGCACATTTTAATCAAATTTGTTTATATGTAGAAGAACAACTCGTGCTAAAAACTAGAACATCTATCAAAAATAACAACGCTATAAGTTTTTTCCCCTGCAAAATCAATTACTGATTAGAAACGAAACAGTTGGACGATTTTAATGAACTGTTCCCCTGTCCAAATCCGTTATACTGCAATTGGTAATATTCAAAATTATTTCGAAAGGTTATTTGTAACTTGACAATTTGAAAAATATTCAAGAACTATGGAACGCCATAGCTGTCATATGTTCATATAATTTATTTTGTTCTGTCTACTTTATATTTCATTATGTTAGTTTATTATGTTGTTATGTTGATTTATCATTTTGTTGTGTTAAATTGTATTCTTGTTGCGTTTAATTGTCTTCTTGTTATGTTAACTTATAATTTTGTTGTGTTATATCGTCATCTTGTTTTGTTATTTTATTATTTTGTTGTGTTAACTTTTCTCCTTGTTATGCTAAATTGTAATTTTGTTATGTTAGATTGTCATTTTGTTGTGTCAAAAATGCTTTTGGTTGTGTTAATTGATCATTTTGTTCATATCAAAGTTCTTGTTTTATCAACTTATTATTCCATTATGTAAGTTTATTATTTGATTGTGTTGGGTCACCATTTTGTTGAGGTATCAAACCACCAATTCAACCAATCAGAGTTGGAACGAATGAGACAATAGACCTTTTGAATCTAAAGATAGACTTTGTATTCTTGCACCTTTAAAACTATTCAAGGGAATTTGATCAATGATGCACCCATTTAAACATTGATATATTAGATTTATTTCAAGACCAAGGTCAATTGACCAGGTGTAATTTTAGATCACTTAAGGGAGGGGAATTCCCAATGACTATTTTGCGCAATGTTGTGACGTCGTGGTACATATTTATGGTGGCTTCCCCGACACACCGGGAATCTCTTAGAAGGCTTTAAAGGTATGATGAAAATTTGATATAATGTAGAGCGGGTATGTGCCTTCAGGACATGTATGGTCTTGGCAAGGTTAAACTTAAGATAAATCGTCCAGGGAGGTTTTAAAATTCCAAATTTTAGTTGAAAATGTTAAAGAAATGAATTGGTGGTTTCACACCTTAAGACAAAATTTGCGAAAATTTTGAAACATGTCTTAAAAAGTTGTTAATAGCCTAAACTGATGCAAAACATGTATGTATGATGAATTAGAGGTAAAGATTGAAGTTTCAGCCAGCTGGTGCCACAATTTTGGCCAAAAACAACTGTTATGCAATATTTTGGTATTTTTACACTGAAATACCATTATTAGGCCATTTTAATGATTTTGAGCAAAATTAGAAGGGTTAACTGTGTAAAATAGTTTTAAAACATCAAATACAGGCTGATTTTACAAGAGAATTTGTCACTATTTTGAATATGTGTTCATTTTTTTCAAATTACATGTCGATCGGTGTCTCGAACAAATGGGACAACACTGACTGAGGTGCCTCATATGAAAATCTGTCCGATTTGTATACAATATTTTTTTGAGCAGGAATGGTGCTTATATATGCAGTTTGTTATGAACATGAACCTCAAAAATAAATTATCACGCTGTTTTTCTACTAACAGTGTAAAATTGTCATTTTAGGGTCCACAGTTTCAAAACAAGAGCCAAGTCAAAATTTTATCATCTGATTTTTGGAAAACATTTTTGACTTTGCCACACTTTTCATAAATTTGCAATTGTTTTATTATGTTATTTTCTTTAAATATTATATATTTAATCATCCTAAGGGAAATGAATACACCCGGGTGCATTTTCAGTAGATTTAATACTATCATTGTACCTATTCATATCGGGCTTTTCGGCTGACTCACAAACCTAATATTCTTCAGATGTTTAAAACAATAAACAAATCTGGTTTTGTCCTGTTTTCTTAACCTTTTTGCATCAATTTCTGCATTCAGAATGCTATTTGTATGACCACAACCAAAGCAAAGACCATTTCAAGTGCAAAAATTTACCTCAGAAGCTCCTTCTCAAAGTGGGAGGGAGGGTGACATTTTGTAGCATAATTTCATAATTTTAAAGGCATCTTTGAACATTTGCAGCTTCATTATGATAGAAAAATACTCTAATGGCTTAGTATTAAACATGGGGTGAGATTCATGACATAAAAGAAGTAATTTCGTTTTTGTGTCCATGTTTAACATCTATGAGTGATTGTGCTTAATCAAAGCACTGAAAACACTAAATCTGTGACTTTTTTAATAGTGGTGTAAAGTAAGGAAAAATTCAGAAAAGGATGTTATTTTCTGTATACAATTTGGAAATTAACTAAAATACACTGGGGGATGTTTCAATATCATGTTAAGGTATCAAACCACAAATTCAACCAATCAGAGTTGGAACGAATGAGAAAATAGACCTTTTGAATCTAAAGATAGACTTTGTATTCTTGCACCTTTAAAACTATTCAAGGGAATTTGATCAATGATGCACCCATTTAAACATTGATATATTAGGTTTATTTCAAGATCAAGGTCAATTGACCAGGTGTAATTTTAGATATGATGAAAATTTGATATAATGTAGAGCGGGTATGTGCCTTTCAGGACATGTATGGTCTTGGCAAGGTTAAACTTAAGATAAATCGTCCAGGGAGGTTTTAAAATTCCAAATTTTAGTTGAAAGTGTTAAAGAAATGAATTGGTGGTTTCACACCTTGAGTGAAATTGTCTTTTTGTTATGTAAGCTAATTATTTTGTTGTGTTAAATTGTCATTTTATTGTGCCAGATAACATTTCGTTATGTTGATTCATCATTTTGTTTTGTTACATTTTGGTTTTATTATGTTGAGAAGTAATTTTGTCATGTTAAATTGCCTTTTGTAGTGTCAAAGAAGCTTTTTGTTGTTGATTCATCATTTTGTTTTGTAACGTATTCATTTTGTTACGTTGAGTAGTCATTATGTTGAGACCGACAGCTTTGGATCCACGAGCAGATTCATCAACGAACGGACTCATCCATGCGGAGGAACGGATGGTCGTTCGGGTTTCCGAAATTAAATTCATAGGGATTTTGTTATGTTAGTTTACCAAACAAACAATAAAAACAATTTGATAACGTCAAAAATTACCAACAAATCTTATCGCTTGGAAATTTTAATTACTATTTCCCATGAGACTGTTTCGACACTGTTTTTTTCTAAAGAAATCAATCATTATTTTGATGTCGACACGACATCAAACTGGTTTCTCTTTACTATTGTAAAAATCGAATAACTATCTATGTTTACGAGACTGATGTCCCTCTTTTGCTTTATCTTTGTTAAGTCTTCTCCAGCTCTCATCCATAGGCTAAATCAGATATGGAGGTGACATTTTTCGACAATTAGCAATGAATTCCAATACCGGTACTAGGGGCTACTACTGAATTTACTATGATGTTTGAACAAAGTTCATGGTTCAAGAGGAAGAACGACAATAAAAGCTCTGCTTTATTGCTTGGTTTTACCGTGTACTTGTCGAGACTATTCTCACGTCCATTTACTCAATATCCTTCCACTGTCAAAAGTCGTAAGTAACCACAAAATTGTTTGGTCAAAATTGAGCAGTATGGAACCCCTGCCCCCCACACACACACAAAAAAAACATGCACATATGCATTTAATGTGTGCTTAAAAATTCCATGAAATTTAAGTGTCAAAGGAGTTGCACTTACAAGCTTAGGGTCAACAGGTAGACTCATTGATTTCTA
>MJUU01025083.1:0-23744 GCA_002080025.1 Modiolus philippinarum
GTCGTATCATGCTGCGCTCGGCGTAGCCCTTTATTTTATTTTTAGTCCAATTTGATGCAGTTTTTTGCAGTGGATTCCTTATGAAAAATTAATATAGCGCTGCACCATTAGATTTTTGATAACTTGTTCCTTTTCCAATCTATGAGGGGCCCAACGGGGCAAAAATTGATACATGCGGATTACCTAAAATTTTTATTTTTCATCCAATTTCAATGGGATTTTTTTCTTTTGATTCCTCTCATTTTAGGCTTTAAGTAGCATGTCGACAGACTTGGCATAGCTCTTACCGTTTCCGAGCTATTAGGGGTCAAAAGGGCCAAAATTGCAATTTTTAGAAATATGTAAAATCTTTATTTTACATCAGATTTTGATGGGATTTTTTTCTTTGGATTCCTCTCAATGTAAGCTTTCAGCAGTATGTCAACAGGTTTGATATAGCTCTTACCGTTTCCAAGCTATAAGGGGTCAAAGAGGTCAAAATTGCAATCATTAGAAATATGTGAAGTCTTTATTTTTCATTAAATTTGATGGGATTTTTATCTTTGGATTGTTCTCATTTTAAGCTTTCAGTGATATGGCAGTATATTTTGCGTTGCCCTTTGGTTTCCAAGCTATAATGGGTCAAAGGGGCCAAATTGCAATACTTCAAAATATGTTAAATCTTTATTTAATTTTTCATTGGATTTCAACTCGAGTTTTTTCTTTGGATTTCTCTTGATGGTAGTCAACAGAATTTCTTAGCTCTTACAATATCCTAGTAATAAGGGATTAAAAGAGCTAATTTTTATTTTCACTAGTTTGTGTCCAGTTAATTTCTTAGACAAAGTCCTTATTGTGTCCAGCAAATTACTGTGTCCACATTAATTTTAGTTTAAACTTGTTCAAATTTCAGTGGTCGACATGCTGCGGTCGTATCATGCTGCGCTCGGCCTAGCCCTTTATTTGCTATATGAAAAATTAACATAGCGCATAAACATTAGATATTTGACAACTTGTTTCCTTTCGAAGCTATGGGGGCCAAAAGGGGCCAAAATTGCAAATGTGCATATCACCTTAGTTTTTTATACGACCGCAAAAAATATTTTGAGGTTGTATATTGGTATGATACTGGCGGTGTTGTCGTCGTCGGCGGTGGCATCTGTAGACACTTCGTTTCCATGCGATAACTTAAGTTCTGGTTGAGCAATCTTTATGAAATTTTAACACAATGTTCGTTGGAACAAAGGGAAGGCTGGGATTGCTTTTGGGTATTGTATTCCCTCCCGTTTTGCCAAAAAGGGCCAAATTGGGTGTTCTCATATACTGTATTTGGTTGTAGAATATTTATTATTTATCAGATTTTTATGGGGTTTCTTTCAGTGCGCTCCTTATTAAATTTCCAATCAGTACTATGTAAACGGATTTCACATTGCATGTTCCATTCATGAGATAAATGGGGCCCTAACAGGGGGAATCCCAAAAAAATTTATTTTATTTGTAGTCCGATTTTGATGCAGATTATTTCAATGGATTCCTTATGAAAAATTAATGTAGAGCTCAATTATTAGATTTTTGTTAACTTGTTTCGTTTCCGAGCTATGAGGGGCAGACTGGGCCAAAATTGCAAATTTTCAGATTACCTAAAATTTTTATTTTTCATCGGATTTGGATGGGATTTTTTTCTTTGGATTCTTCTTGATATAAGCTTTCAGTAGTATTCAACGGATTTAACATAGCTCTTACCGTTTCCGAGCTATAAGGGGTCAAAGGGGCCAAAACTACAAATTTGCAGTTTACCTAGAATTTTTATTTTTCATCAGATTTAGACAAGATTTTTTTCTTTGGATTCCTCTTGATATAAGCTTTCTGTGGTGCATCAACGGATTTGGTGTAGCTCTTACTGTTTCCGAGCTATAAGGGGTCAAAGAGGAATCATAAGGAGTCATAAGGGCTAATTTTTATTTTCCCTAGATTGTGTCCAGCTAATTACTGGGTCAATCTCCTTGTGTCCATCTTATTATTGTGTCAAGCTGTTTAGTATGTCCATACTTACTTTAAAATAACAGTATATTTTGCATTGGTCTTTGGTTTCCAAGCTATAATGGGTCAAAGGGGCCAAATTGCAATACTTCAAAATATGTGAAATCTTTATTTTTCACTGGATTTCAGCCTGAGTTTTTTCTTTGAATTTCTCTTGATGGTAGTAAGCAGAATTTCTTAGCTCTTACAATATCCTAGTAATAAGGGATTAAAAGTGCTAATTTTTATTTTCACTAGTTTGTGTCCAGTTAATTTCTGTGACAAGGTCCTTATTGTGTCCAGCAAAGTACTGTGTCCACATTCATTTTAGTTTACACTTGTTCAAATTTCAGTGGTCGACATGCTGAGATCGTATCATGCTGCGCTCGGTGTAGCCCTTTATTATTTTCTATCGGATTTTGATTGGATTTTTTTCTTTGGATTATTCTTGTGATAAGCTTTTAGTAAAATGTCAACAGATTTGGCATATCTCTTACCGTTTCCGAGATATAAGGGGTAAAAGGGGCCAAATTTGCAATTTTTCAAGATATGTAAAATCTTTATTTTTCATCACATTTCATTGGGAATTAATTTCTTTGGCTTCATTTTGATGTAAGCTGTCAGTAGTATGTCAATAGATTTAGCATAACTCATACAGTTGTTGCTTTCAGGGATCTAACGGGCTAATTTTATGTTCCCTAGTTTGTGTCCAGCTAATTACTGTGTCAAGCTACTTATTCTGTCAATCTAGATATGGTGACAAGCTCTTAACTGTGTCAACATTCACTGTAAATTACACTTGTTCCAATTTTCAGTGATTGACATGCTGCGGTCGTATCATGCTGCACTTGGCCTAGCCCTTTATTGGAACACTGTGTAATTTCCTCTGTTATATTTATTCAGCTGTCCCTGTACAAGATTTTGGGATTTGGGGTAATTTGGAAAAATGTTTTGTTCCTTACAGGTGGTATTCAATGTTTTTTTTATGCCCCCACGACAAAAAGTCGGGGGCATATTGTTTTACCTTTGTCATTCTGTCCATCCGTCCATCCATTTGTCTGTCCGTCCATACGTCCGTCTGTACGAATAAAAAACTCAACTTTTGATTGGTTTAAACGTATTTTATTGTCAAAATCAAACATTTATGACAAAGGATGAGACACAAGTTATAAACTTAAGAGGTCTTCTCCATTATACAAAAATACTAACTACAGATGACAATTTGTTACAGAAGATATTCACTATTAGTTGTATTATGCGAAAATAATAGTAAAAAAATAGCATATAATAGCAACAGCATGGTGGTAAGATTTGCTGTTGAAGGTCAATGTCCGATGTGAGCAAAATTTAAACAGATCATTGTTTATTTTGAGTTAGACAAATCTTTTAGTGCCAGTCAAATACCTTTGTACTGCTGTGAAGAGTGAACAATTTTGATCATAATTTAGTTCTGGATTGCCAAAGAGAATATTTTCCACAATGGGTCTAATGCCAAGGTCCAGTATATCATTTATCATTCTTTCTCGAAGATGATTATAACTGTTACAATGAAGAAAATAGTGCTCAGTTGTTTCAATTCCATTACCACAATCACAAGTACAACTGTCAATAATATTACATCAACTTTTGATGTTTTTCAGACACATTTCAACCAAATCCCAACTACTTTAGAGGAATCTAACTAACAATAAGTAGATTTACACACACACATCTTTTGGAATATTCAAAATGGCTGTAATAGACCATATCCGAGTTCTGGTATTCAGATTCACCAGTTGTTGTTTGTCCGCCCTACGTCACAAACGTGTCCGCCCCATGTGACCAACTTCATGACGTTTTAGGCTCTATGACGTGACGTTTTCTATACTGTGACGTATTTCAAAGTAGTCTGGTAAATCCTAATACCATAAGTTGGATATGGTCTATTGCCATGGAAATTGAAAAAAGGGGGGAAAATTCAATGTGTCAAAAAATGGATGAAACTTTACGGAAAGGTTGCCTGGGATCCATAGAAATGATTTTTTGGCTCAGAATTTCACTTGTATATTTTGTGAAAAAAGGGGGAGGTATATCATCGTGTCCATATTTGTACTGTGTCAACAACTGTATTGCGTCCACGCACACTTAAATTTGCACTTGCCATATTGATTCAGGGTTCACTTAGCGGGGGGCATAATTAGTTGCCATTCTGCGACAGCTCTCGTTTTCATCAGGATTTTTATGCAAGAAGACCATATATTTTATTTCAAGTACCATTCCATTATTGTTTATGAAACACTACTTTTTAACTCGAAAGCCGAAGGCGGAGAGTTCTTAAAATCATCCGAGAGATGTCACGTGAGTGACAGGGTTATTAAAGTATCTAAAGAGCTGCATTTTTCAGATCAAAAATAGTTCGTAAATTTCTTTCGAAATCTGTTTTTGTATGTCGAATAGTGACGGTGTTGCTGTATAAAATTGATAGAAATATACACATACACTATAAATATTCACAGTATTTACGTCCCTGTCTCTATCAAGAATTAGTTGAATGCTCCTTTCGCGTAGTTATTTGTCAAAGGAGAAAATAACTTTTGTTACCTTTTTCATGTGTATTACCTATTCATAGCAATGGATTCGATATACATACAAAATTACACCTTACAATTATTTTCATGTATTACTTGTATGGTCTGGACCGTATGCGTACGGTCCAAATATGCGTATAGTCTGGAACACATATAGCTTTTGGTCTGTCTATGTGAAAAAAAACTATATCATTGGGTATTTTATCTTTAAAATGATAAGTGATAAAGTTTTCATATTCTTAGTGGCCATAACATCAATAAGTACCAAAATGTTTGACCTCATGTCAAGACACACTTAAATTTGCACTTGCCATATTGATTAAGGGTTCAATGAGCGAGGGCATAATTATTTGCCATTTGGCGACAGCTCTAGTCTATATAGCATCTAGGGTTTTTAGCTCTAAAGTACATATGCCCAGTATTTTCCACTTGGTCATGAGTTAAATTATCATTATTTGATTATTTGAAATTTTTCTTTTGATTGCTATCAACTTTCTTTAATTTGCAAACTATTTTAGTTCATATCAGGGATTCAGCATTTTCATGCCCCCGTGAATCGAAGATTCGGGGCCATATAGTTTTTGGTCTGTCTGTCTGTTTGTCCATAAAAAACTTTAACATTGGGTATATCTTTTGAACGGTAAGTGATAGGGCTCTCATATTTTGGATGTGTATTCCTTGTGGCAAGACCTTTCAAATGATACCAAAATTTTGGACCCTGTGACCTTGACCTTGATATGTGATGGACTTTTTGAAAAAATTTATAGTTTTTAACATTGGGTATATCTTTTGAATGGTAAGTGATATGGCATTCATATTTTGCATGTGCATTCATTGTGGCAAGACCTTTCAATTGGTACCAGAATAGTTGACCTTGTGACCTTGACCTGGGCCTGTGAACAACTGCATAAAAACTTTAACATTGAGCATATCTTTTGAATGGTAAGTGATAGGGCTTTCATAGTTTGCATGTGTATTCCTTGTGGAGAGACCTTTCAGTTGGCACCAGAATATTTGACCTCGTGACCTTGACCTTGGCATGTGACTGTCCGGTAAAATTTCACCAGAAAAATGAAATTATATTTTGTTTTATTTTATATATAGAGATTAAACTCATTTATGATGAAATGTTTCTTGATATCTGTAGAATATTTTTTGTAAAAAAGATTTTTTTAAATCATTCAGCATATTTTCTTCATTTATTCACTTTCGTTTTACTGATATTTATATATGTATTATATATATCAATGATGAGGGATGTTACTAAAAATATCTATTATTTCACTTCTTCTCTTCTGTGTATTCCTCCACTTTTGGGGAACCAGTATTGATGATCCCTGGTGTAATCAAAGTAATGATAACATTGATAGACAGAACACAATGAATTGACTATAAATGTTCCGAAAAAAAGGGGGGTGAAAATTGTGTTCTTAATAATGCTTGGATAATGATTGGAGGGGTTCATTTGGGTGACTTCTGTGTTTGCATCCAATTGCATTCATCATTTGATATGATTAAACTTTTCAGTTGATACCAGAATTAATTTCTACAAATTATTTTGTCAGAAGGACATTCATTGTTCAAAGTTGCTAAATGTTTCTTCTTTACTTCTACTCGGGGGCATAAGTGTTCCACAAAACATATCTTGTTTGTTTAGATTTTATCTGCACTGCAGAAAAGTAAGTTGTCAAAATTGCCATATGCAGGAACTAAATTTACAGCAAGTATGGTATTTAGTTATTTTTATAATTGTACATCTCAAGACATGCTTTACCATTCATTTATAAGTTCACTATTCTTTTCATTTTAGCCTTTTGTTTTATATTACATGTACCTCAAAATAAGATTTGACAGATGTAACTGAAGTTGTGTTTCAACACCATAGAGCATCAAGCAAAGTAAACCCTTGAGAGCAAGGCCTATTTATTTAGATTATTTAAGTCATTCAGTACTTTATTCTTCAGATTGTGGTAAATGGCAGTGGTGGAGTTGGTAAATCAGCCATTACAATACAATTTATATCTGGAACATTTGTAGAAGAATACGATCCAACAATTGAAGATTCATACCGTAAAGCCATAACAGTGAAAGGAAAGAAAAAATCCAAAGGTAAATCAATGAAAGCTAGACCAGTGACACCTCCTAATATGGCATCTGCATCACAGAACGATGAACAAGGAGATAAAAAGGGAGGAATGTTGTCATCACTATGGAATACTCTGACTGGGTCATTTAAGAGAAGACAAAGACCATCAACAGCACCACCCCGATCACAGAGACCAGTTAGTATGCCAGCAGTGACACCGCAGAGAAGAACAAAGAATAAAATTAAAGTACAGAAGGCTGATACAAATGTGTTGTTACTATCTATGAAGGCCTTGGAAGATGAGTCAGACATTGCTACAGGAGATTCCGTTCACTGTGAAAAATGTCAGGCTGTTTTGTCATGTGTGTCTACTATAACTCAACAGGAACAGAAAACTATATGGGTTTGGTTAGTAATGCCTGTAATAAGATGCACTACTTTAAACAGAAAATTTTCGTCGCAGTTTTATTTTCGCAATCTTCTCATTAAGGGATGAATTGCAAAATTAAAGATGTTGAAAGTATTAGTGAGGGATTTAGTGGCTTCACCAGCCAACACAAATTTAAGTTTCCACGGAATGAAATTCAGTGTTAGAAATAGCCACTTGTCCGCTTGCCCGCCAAAGTTAAAATCCTGTCGGGCAAGTCATTCTTGATAGTAACTTGTCCGCTGGGCAAGTTTAAAAAAATCGTCGAAATCTGATTGTTATAAAGAATGATTCCGAATCCAGTCTGTCAAAATAAATTTGATTCGTTGATAATATCCAGGGGACCAATGAAATTAACCGATGCAAATTTTCAAAGTGATTGCGCAATCTGTAAACAAAGATGGCGGCAGTTTAAAGAGAAAATTGTTTACGCTCTAAAACAAAGTTTAACTTGTCACATCAAGGACGTCCTTGGTCGAATCCAGTAGAAAGGGCGATGGTCAATGAAGTTGGATGGACATTTCATTGCTTGAAACCCCCAAATTCAAGAATTATTTACAAACATGTACATTATCGTGGTTAAAAACGAACGATGGCAGACTCTTTCCGGGAAGTGAACAAGAGCCATAATTTTCCAAGTAGCAAATGTAAACCATTTCACTCATTTGGTTTAGTTTCATTTACGAGTCGCTTTTTTGTTGCAAATAGGATTGTCTTTAAAGAGGGGGACTACTGTACAAGATTTACATACATGTACTAGTATTAATAATTATTGTGGTGACGAAATTTCTAAAGGCAAGGATGTAGAAGTACTCCCCCCAACAAAGGAAAAACAGAATTGATATTGGTAGTAGAAAAAAAAATAGAAAAAATGTGATTAATCATGAACTTTGCATGGTGACTTACAGAGAAAGAACAACGAAAAAGATTTATAACATCAGCTACACTAATATGAAAAACATAGAGCAGATGATCACTTGTGTTGACATGCATTGCTAATTGAAATCTCTCAAAGCATTAAATATGCTTTTGATCATATCAGAAAATGTGACAAATTAAAAAGAAAACTTAGAAAACTGGATTCCTGAGGAAGCTTTGTTTAGTGCCAGGAGAGGCCTAAAATGCAGGATATTGCATCAAATACTCTATAGCTCCTGGGGGCCTCAAGCGGCCCCCAGACCCCCTGCCGTAAAGGGCACCTCGCTATGCGAGGTGCACCCAGTAGATTTGCGACTGGGGACAAGTAGAACCTTGGAGGGGCAAGTTAAATATTGAAGCAACTTGCCCTTGGGGCAAGTTGCTTTAAAAAACTATTTCTGACACTGGAAATTCATTTCAAAAAACGTTTAAAAAAAAGACGGCACAAAAATTTCCTTATTTACAGTATATGAATGATTAATTACATGTGTAATTTACAATGAAATAATTTATTGATAATATCAATAAAACAAATAAAACTTGCTATTTTTATCAAAGTATGTTTAATACTGTTTTCAGCAAGTGGCAAAGCCCATAGTACATTTCAGGCTATTGGTGAACACTCAATCAAAGACTTCCAATTTCTTAATCGCATGCTAAAAGTCAATCCAAAATGTCTTGTTTTTATAATCATTTTCTTGGCTTTTCATGTCATAATAATAAGTGTTATGCAGTTAAACATCTTCAAAAGATAAACAGGATCATGCTGATTTGGTAAAAAAAAATTGTTGTTATTTGGAAATTTTAATCTACATATAATTGAAAGGTCTTTTGCTGTGAAGTTTAACAAAATGTTTTTGTGAAACTTATTTTCCAGCGAGTACTGTGGGAAAGAAAACATCATAATGAATCTAGATAAAGAGGAAATTCCTACAAAAGAAACATATGATTACGTCTTGTTTGTTCCGGATAAAGTTGAAGAGCCTGAAGAGAAAGTCGCAGAAGGAGGAGAAAAGGTGGATTTGAAAAAAGGACCAAGTAAAGGGTATCAGATATTTTGTCTTGATGTCAGTGGATCTATGGATCAAAGTACAGAGATGTCTAGGGTCACATGTGAGTTTATCTGTATGGCTCTAATGAAACCACCCATAGTTTACGGGAATTAAGACCCATAGTCAGGGTGAGCTGTTACCATCACTTTTCATTTAAAGATCTCCTCTGAAACCACTGGACTAATTGGCATCAAACTTAGTCACAAAACAAAGCAAAACTTCAAAACTTCTATACAGCAGCCCCCCCCCCCCAAGAAAAAAAAAACTACTGTTCCAGTTATGATAAAATCTGGTCAAAAAGGTTCTTACATTTAGGTGGTCCTCATTTAAAAAAGGTCTCTAGCAGGTCAGCGCCTCATCAAAAATGGTCACCGGTGGGGAACAGAATTTATTATTGGATGGTATGAAAAACACATTCAAAGATCTTCTTCGATGAAGTTACTTGTCCAATTATAACCAGTCTTAGACAGAATAACCATTAGATGGTTCGCTTCAAAAGAGATATCCATCAGGTCCACATCTCATCAAAGATAGCTGCCAGACAGGAACATAGTTTAACATAAGATTCTATTGGAAGTGTAGTCAAAGATTTTCTACTCTGAAAACACATGAACAATTTTAATCATTTTTGACCAAAATAGTTTTTGGTCACCTTCAAACTTTATGATTGTTTATGTCCATATCATATCCAAGACGGCTGCCAGAAGTTGGATGCTATGAAAAAAACATTCTAAGATCTCCTTATATGAAGTTACCTGTTCAATAAGAACAAGACTAATTGGTAGAATAATTATTGACTGGTTCACTTCAAAAGGTATATCCATCAGTTTGACATAAAACCGTATTGGAAATGTAGTAAAAGATGTTCTACTCTGAAACCACATAAACAATTTTGACAAAATTTGACCTAATAGTCCTTGCTTGGTCCCCTTTAAACATTATGATTGTTTATGTCGATCATATATCTCATCCAAGACTGCTGCGAGTAGTTAACCATCCATAGACCAAACAATAGTACATGCATCTCCTTTAAAGAATTGTTTTTGAAATGTTCATACTTTATCCTGGATGGCAGTCAGGATCATACTTTATCCAAGATGGCAGTCAATAGCAACACAGTTGAACAATGAACTGTATTTCCTATCATATTATGTGAAGGCTATGGTTCGGGTGAGCAATACAGGTTCTTGGAGCCATCTTGTATGGTTGTATTTTCCTAAATTGTTAGTTCCAAGGCCTTAATAGTTTGTCAAATATTTTCTAGCTGGTATTTAAAAGAATTATTGGCATGTCCTCCGTACTATATACAATTCAAGTCAGTACTATTGTCTGATTATATTAACTGTTGAGAGGGGCTGTAAGATAATGAGACAATTAGTTTTGATTGTACTGCAAATACCCTTGACTAACATTTATATATGCCTTGTTATTCCAGTTCAACATGTTCAGATTGATATGATTAGATGTAGATGTATTTTTAAAATCCAAAAACACTTGTTCTTTCTCTTTTTCAATATGCTTGCAGAGATTTATGTACACTTACGTAAGAAATTTGAATTCTTTTATCCACAGCTGAATGGAGAAGCCAACGTGACAGAACAGATTATGGGAGAGAATATATTACCAGACTGTCTGCTATAAAGCAAGCCTTAAATAGGTATGATATCTACACTGATCTAAAAATCAGGAATATGTTTTATAAGTAATTGTAATTTTTTACAAAGGAAATTTAAGAAATTGGTATATATGTAGGGGAAGGTGTTGTTCTTATTAGAGTTTGGCATTATTGGCAAAAATTATGAGAAAGCTTCGGAGGAATATTAGGCTCTTGTATGGGATCAGATTGAAGATAAGAACATCTTATTTATTATCAGTCTTAGTCAGTACAGGGTCAGACATTGTAAAATACCAATTTAAATTGTTGATCTTCATCTTGGAGTCACAATGAGTCATTTGTCAATCAGATTTACACTACATACACAGAAACTTAAGGAAAACACCTGTCAATAGCTATGTCAGTGTTTTGTGTCAGTTATTTTTATGAATTTGTGCTCTTATATTAGATTGAGTTAAATTAAAATAAAAAAATCTTATAGTCTCAGTTCAGATCGACTATTTTGATGGGGACATCCACATTTAGGTGTATGCTTCAGAAACTACAAATGATAGGGTCTTCAAACTATACATACAGGCTTTGTAGCCTGAACAACATTAGGTCGTTTTGAATTCATATTTTTCATAGTTTCATCAGAGTTCATATTTAACCTCCCATGTGCTTTTTGGTGATAGGTTAGCATCTAGAAGAAAGCTTGTCATTGTGACATAAGTTTTCTGCTATATTGACTTGCATTCAAGTTTCATAATCACCTTACTTTACATATGCAGGAATCTATGATGGTTTGTCACCACACAACAAACTTAAGATACTATGAATGTGTTCCAGAATGAGGCAAACTTTGTAATCACTAATTATACCTCCCACAAAGTTGGGGGGGGGGTAAATAGGAATCACCCTGTCCATCTATCTGTCTTTCTCTCCATATACCTGCTTCATGTCCTCCTAAACACGCTCTTGGACTTTGATAAAATCTTACACAGTTACAGTATACTGCCTGAAGATGTGCATGAAGTAATACGTCTGCTGATAGAAATTTATAAGGGGAGATAATTTAACTTTGAATATTTTCTGGAAAAAGGGGGGAACCTTTTAACTGCAGTTCTCTTGTACAAAAGCTTGTGATTTGGAATACAAACTGGTAAAAGGTGATAAGGTCATAACTAAATACTAAATACTCTAAATACTCAGTTTAGATTTTCATACAACCTAAACAAACTTGGTTTAAATTCTCATACAACCCTAAACATTCCAGATTTGATCAGGATTTATACTTCTTAAATTGAATCCTAAGGGTGTATTCTTTGAGATTTTTCTCTACATTCTTTTAATGGATAGCGCATTTTACTCCTGTTTTTCAAAAGATAATATTTGAACATAAAATTGACTGTGCTTTGTATTTTAGACAGTTAGAAAGACTTGCTATTGATCAGCCAGATAGGAGAGTACAGCTGATTAAATTTTCATCACAAGTAGACATTTTAAGACACAATGGGACACAATATACTTGTAAAGCAGACAATAAAAATTACAATGCCTTAGTAGATGAAGGAAAAAGATTTGCTATGGACATGAGTGTACCTACCATTACAGAGTCTTGCAGGTAATAATTAATGTGTCATTTTATCATGAATTATAAGTCATAGAAGAGCCTGTTACCATTATAATCACATGCATTTAAATTATAATGATTTACATGTTTACTAAAACTTGTTGCTAGATCAGTGCAAATACTTCCTTTACCAAGTTATTTTACAGTGACACAAAAAAATCCACAATTCACACTGACTATCAATGTATATGCAGAGAGAACATAATGGCCTGAAGCTCCTCCACAATTTTGAAACTTCTTGTTACGTAAATATTAAAGCATAACGTACATTTTGCATGAACATATATAATGTTTCCAAAAAAAATATTGGAATATAATTATTCTCATTGATCATGTTTTGGCAGGAAAAGTATCAAATTTCAAGTTTGTGTTGAAATCTCACTGTCATATAACAAGACTTTCAAACCCTATTGTCACATCATATGAAAAGAAAAACAAATTGGTGTTTTTTGAACTACAGAAATGTATTACAGACCAATACAGCTATGGATTACCATGCCATTATATATATATATATATATGATATGTTATCAATTATTATTGTAACAAAAAAGTTTGTGCTAATTGTGAACCTTACTGCTTCCACCACCATTAGGTGTAGTCTAAAACCTTACTGTATCCACCACAATACTATATCCATAATAAATGTGTCTAAAAACTTATTAAAACCACCACCACCATAGGAAACTGTAGTATCCAATACTTTACTATATCATTGTGTGTTCATCAAAACCTTACTGTATTCACCACCATAAAATCTCTAGGAAACTGTGTCCAAAATGTTAGTGTATTCACCACAATACTATATCCATAATTATTTTGTCTAAAAACTTATTATTATATCCATCACCATAATGTCTCTAGGAAACTGTACTGTCTAAAACTTTACTTTATCCACTACCATAGTAAGTACAGCCAACTCTGTCCTGAAAACCTTACTATATGTTGATAATGTGTAAAGAAAACCACACTGCCCAAAATCTTTCTGTGACCGTGTTTACATTAGAACTATATGCAATTGATCCAAATTAAGGACGATATTTTTAAATCTGATTATGTTCACATATATGGATCGCATGCTTATTCAAAGCACTTGAATTGATTGCAATCGATCCTTATTGTTCACACCAACGCCGTAATCCTCTCTATTTAAATAGATCTTTTTTAGACCACCTCTTTTAATTGGACAAAATAAGATTGATCGCAATCAATCTTTTTATAGTATGAACAGCTAAAACCGATTAGAATTGATCACGATCGACTCAAATATTGTAAGTGTGAACAATGTCTAAATTAATTGCCATGTGTCCAGTACACTACTGAGTATAAAACAATGTTGCCGACATCATTATGTTTAGCAAACTACTGTGCCAATAACCATACTGCTTCCACCATAATACTATAAAGAGCAAACTGATGTCCAAAACCTTTACATGTAATACTATATTTACATTCACTTTGTCTTAGCACCTACTCAATTGTAATGATTTTAATTCTTCATTTTAGAATCTTCAGATAGAATTTAAAAAGTTTGTAATGTAAATAAAAAAATTGAAATACTGTAAACTTATTAATTTTGCGGATGCTTATTTTCGCGGTTTATGGAACATCAAAATTTTTTCAGGTATCAATGTTCATGGTTTTTGATGTTAAAAAGGCTTTTTCTACACAAAAACTTATTTTCACAGGTACTATTTTTGGCATTCCAGTGCCAAATGCGAAAATAGCCAAAATTAGTACACTGCAAAAATTAATATGTTTACACTAACTTAATTGAATTTATGCAAACTTTTGCTATAATATTCCTTAGGTAGAAAGTAATGAGTTAATAATATTTTATCTCTATAGTACTTTGACAGCAAAAGTAGACTCAATGTTTACAGAAGGTTGCACTGCACTTGGACCTGCTCTTTCTACAGCAGTTGGTATTGCCATGGGAACAACTGGATCAGAAATAGTATTGTGTACAGATGGGGCACCAAATCAGGGTGTAGGTGGTCAAAGAGGTCAATTTGGGGGTGGTGATGAAGATATGGAAACATTTTATAGAAAGGTTAATATATAAATTCAATGTTATACATGGAAATATTTCAAAAGTATATTGACATCCATATTTATAGCATTCTTTCTGAATGGAATTATCATTAAGTGTGTTTTAGGTTTACTTTCATCATATTATTAAAACACCAAGCCTTCATAACCTTCAGCACTGACCTGTGAGACTGTGTTATCATATACACATACCGTTAATGTTGTCAAGAAGAAACACTAAATCATCAATCGTAAGGTGGCCAAAGTCAAATCAGTCAGAATAATTTGAAATGTTGAGGTTAACTAAGAGTAGGATATATGTTAAGCTAACATTAATTGTTTTTCTAGAGTGAATATTAATGTCTACTACTTGCCAAATTTTGTTTTGGGGAAATACAGTGAATATAAATGATAGTGTATAAGTATGATTTGGCACTTGATAGGGTTAGAAAATTACCTTGCATTAAAAAACTTATTGACCTCTTAAAAATGTTTTTAAAAATCTACCTTAGTTTTTACATTAACAATACATTATACATCACAGATAATCCAAGCTAAACCCTACACATTTATAGGTTTCATCATGAGTGAGGCTTGTATATCGCTTGTTATCAAATCAAGCTATTTAATTACACAATAATAATTAACGAGCTTCAGCGAGTTAATTATTATTTGTAATTAAATAGCAAGATTTGATAACAACCTATATAAAAGCATCACGAGTTGTGAAACCTATTTCTCTTATGATAAACCATTCTGTTGTGTTCTTCCAATTATGTTAAGTTGGGAGAATTTAGTTGTGTTTGTGAATACATTGAAGATTGATTATGTACTTTAAACTTATCCTCATAATGAATGTAAAGTCTAACAATAAATTTTCCCCGTATATAAAGTAGAAACTATAAACAACGATAAGTGTTGTAGATGTAGGAACTATGTTGCATTATACACACATGTACACAACAATCAATAGCAATGACAAGTACATGATGTCCTTGCTGGTGACAAACCTGGGTGAAAGCTCGTTTGAATTGTAATTACAGTTTTAAACATCTATACAGTAATAAAATTAATTTCTGCTTGTCAGTTGAGTGAAAATGTTACAAATGATTTGTAATCAAATTTAGGTGTAAATTTCTCTGTCTTTGTGGTAACTGATTCTGATGTCAATTTCCACGGGTCAATGATCCCAATACACATTACATCATAACATCAACACAGAACACAGGAAGGAAATTAAACTTATTTTTAGCAATAAAATAATATATTTCAAGTGTCCAAAATATATTCAACTGTTTTGGGAGAATGAATTAATAGGTGTGTACACATGAAGCTCATTTTTTTCATTTCTTCTTCTTGCCAATGGAATAAAAAATAACGCAGACGACATAATGCAATGATGAGCACTTGATTTTAAAAAGAATTGCTATGACGTTGGTTTGACCTGATGTGTGACCTCTAGAACAACCAATGAAAATACGGCTGAAAAGTTATCTAATCGTATGAAAGGACAATGAAATGATAGCATAAAAGTTATCACTAAGTGATACGAAAAATCATCTTATCGTGTAAGAAATAGATATTGCTGCCACATCATAAGAGAATACTTATTACGCATATGGCTTTGTATTGATAGGTTGGGAATCATGCCAGAGAAAATGGAATTGTGATATCTATATTAGCTGTGGAAGGAGAGCCAGTTGAACTTCAGAAAGTATCCAAATGTGCCGAGGTATCAGGAGGAACCATTAATGTCTTAAATCCACTGGAAATGATTCGTCAGTTACGCCTTATTTCCCAGAATTATATTGTTGCCACTGCAGTTTCCATCACACTACAACTACATGAGGAACTAGAAATTGATGATGTTAAATATCCAAAGGTATATTTTTCAGTAGATTTTCATAGCATATTATGACTTATTGATATGTGTTCATCATCTTTGAAGCGGATTGTTTACATTTATAAATCAACTTCTCAATTTATGCAAACTAAAAACTTCAAATTTTCAGAAATCTCTATCACAAATTGAAGAAAACTTTGTATACAAGACTTTTATTGCACAACAACCTCTATTGTATACAAGACTTTTATTGCACAACAACCTCTATTTTTGTCAAGGTCAATAGAAAATATTATTTAGTATTTTGTTTTGTATGTTGGTAAAAATTGCAGTCTTATAAAACATCTATTTTTAGTAAGCATCAGTTATTTTTGAAAGTGTTCCATTTTCAAGTGCAGTTAGTCGGTATACTATATTTGATTTAGATAACTTGCATATTGTTAAGGATTTCAGTGTTTGCTTAGCCATTTCTTGTTTGCCAATACCTTTACATTTTGCAGTAAACTGTCAATAAAATATGTTTCCTTTTAAACCAGCTGAAAATATGGAAGTTGCAATGCTATTTCAATTTCTTATTTATGAAAATTATAGAATCATCATAAGACATGTGACAATATTTATAGGGAAGTAGCAGAGTTGTAAAGGAAGTTGGAAATGCTACTAAGGACACTGATGTTATCTTTAAATTTAAACTGAAAAATCCCGGTAAAAAACTAACAGTAGATAGCTTACCATTCCAGGTTAGTACACTAACTGTGAAGTTTGTTATTATTACCCTTTATCAAGGCAATCTAAATTATAATTCTAATATGGGAACAATGGAAACCATGACGACTAGCCATATGAATATCTCCAATAACATAATGAGCAACTTTTCAACAGTCCTTATGCTAAAGTTGACGACGTCACAATATGTTTTGTGCGCAAAAACGTCATTAAATCTGAAGTAATGGCTGTCGTTACCGTGTACACTATAGGTCCACTCAGATCATGAAATGTCATATCAGAATCGAAATAATTCATGTTCGCCGGTGGTTTGTAGTCGATTTACATATGGGTGCCCATTATTTTCGTTTATTTTACCCCTCGCTCCGCTATGCTACACTCTGGGTAAAATAATAACGAAAATAATGGCCACCCATATGTAAGTATAAGTATAAGTATATTAGAAGGTCTAATATGAGAGAAGTGAGTGGAAATACATGAATTCTGAAACAGATACTTCAAAGCAACAAGCCAAAGGGACAAGTCGAAAATCAAAAAACAAAAACAAAAAAAAAGCATGACAAGGCCATTAAAAAAAANCTTTGAATATTTGTCTCTAATGGTTTGATTGCCATTGATTGGCTGGTGTGATCAAATGAAGATGGCCACCAGTAAATAATTGCTGACTGTCAGAAAGGCATGTTAATTTTCTTGATGAGAAAAACATGGTTTTTGTACCTTTCTTGGTTTTGATATCATCATTATAATTAGACCCATAGTAAAAAATGAGTAATTATGCACGACATAGACAGGCAATTAGTGTACATAAAATTTCAATAGATTAGATACTGATCATTGCCATCATAGACACTAATCCACCAGTCCCTTTGGGACTTTGATTTTTAGGGTAACTAAAAGCTCAAATCAAAAACTGAAGTGTATTTTTAGATATCTTTGGAAGTAAGCTCAGAAGTATTAAAAAATTATTACATGTGACGTCAAAATTAAATTTTGCTTACATCCAAGAAATCATGAAAATAAAAACAATAAACTGCTGCGCCAAGACCGCATGATACGCCTGACCATTGTCAAGTCGAAGTTTATGGCATTGTTGGACCACAACAAAATTTTGATTGAAAAAAATAATTGCCTTACCAAGATGTAACAATTAACAAAAATCAAATCAAATTTCACAAAGTCCAAGGGCCATAACTCTGTACGAAATCAACCAACCAGAACCAAACTCCAACTTGATCTGTATCTCACCTAGATATACTCAAACACCAAATATGAAATTAATATGTCAAGCAGTTAATGTAAGAAACTCCAGAAACCTATATTTTCAAAATTTCACTTAGTCAAAGGGCCATAACTCTGTACAAAATCAATCGACTGGAAACAAATTCATACTTGATCTGTATCTCACCTAGATAAACTCTTATACCAAATATGAAATCAATATGTCTAGCGGTTACAGAAAAAAACTCCGGAAACCAAAAAGTTAACGGACGGAGGGTATACCATAATACGTCCGTCTTTCGACGGGCATTTAAAAATGAAACAAACAAAAAAATGCCCGCCTGCACCAAATTTAAAATAAAAAGGTGTGAGAAACTATTTTGAATGGCCCAATATTAAGCAACACACAAGGAGATGACAGGGAAATAAAGACAAAACATGGAAACCAAATCTTCTTTGCTGGACAAACCAATATGCTAACATGCACATTTTACAACAAGATTCAGAATGATTAATAGTAGTGAGTTATTTACTTGGACATAATGAATATTGAACCAACAATTTACTGTAGGGAGAAACTTCTTTTGAAAACTGCAGTTTCATTACAAAGAAATAGTTCTGCATATTAGATTTCTGTAACAATTAGTCAAATAAAATTTATAAAAAATGAAAGAAATCAGATATATAATATAATATTTGATTATCATAACGTCTATTCCAAAATAACGTACAGAATGGCTTTAATATAAAAATCCTGTTCCCTGAAAAGGAAAATATATACATCTTGAAAGTACTTAATATTAGTAAAAAACAATTTGTACACTGAAAAAATATCCAAGACTTTTATTTGTTTCTTCAATATTGTAGGCACAAATAAAATATACTTTGAAAGATGGAAAGAAGATGTTAAGAGTTATCAGTAAATCAGTCAAAGTAACTCAGAAGAGAACAGATATGGAAGAGGTAAGTCTACATCATGCTAGTCACTTTTATTGAATACAGATAAGATGTTTAGAGTTATCAGTAAATCTGTCAAAGTAACTCAGAAGAGAACAGATATGGAAGAGGTAAAGTTTGTAGTCATGCTTTACCACTTTCTACGGAATAAAGCTAAGATGAAATTTAATATCCTACAAACTTTTTTGCTTTTACAGCATTCATTGATGATATAAGGTCCAAGTGACATAAATTGGTTCACTTACTCAATCTTATAAAAGGAAGATATATATTGATAATATGAATTTCCATTCTAGGGAATGAATGTTGCAGTTATGGGTGTAGCTGTAGTACAAAGAACAGCTGATCGAGCAAGTGAAGGAGACATTGATGGAGCCAAAAACTTTTTGTAAGTAAATAATTGCATGATGAATGACAATTCAGTAGTTATAAACACAGTCAATTTCTATGCTTTATATGTATTCATTAGTTAGCCATTCCATTGATATTCACTTGTAAACAAGAAATAGATGTTGAACAAGACCAGAAAATGTTTTACAATGTATTGGAATTTCTTTAAGGCTTTAAAATCTGTGTATCTATTAAAATTCTTTTTTTTGGGGGGGGGGGGGAGAATGATAACACTTATGTAAAATGATTTTTAATAATATTATAATAATGTATTAAAAAACTTATAACATAGAATTTATGTTTTTGAGGATACCTCATTGCAATTGGAAAATTTTGGTCATTGGTCCAGAAAATGATGCTTTTAATGAAACGTCAGAACCTGTGATCACATACAATTGACATGGTTTATATTGCAAAAATTTGTTGTGAAACCAAAAAAAGAGAAGATCTATGCAATTCAATATGCAAAATTTCCATTTGGGAAAGATTGAATGATACTTTGGATCACATTGGCATCCCATACAAAAAGTTACAGAGGGTATAAAGTTTTGACTGGTCCATCTGCCATTCTGTCTTGTTCTTATCAATACTACTTCTCAGAAACTGTTCAGCAGAATTTCATGAAATTTTGTTATTTGGAAGAACATTAAGTATAGATATGCAAATCCAAGGTTATTCAATGTTTTTTCAGTGAGTTTGTCCTCATGGGTTCAGAATAAATATAGCAGTGGAACTGTTTGTATGAGGTTGCTTTATATTTTTCATTGAATATCACCTTTCCCACAGAGAGATGATGATTACTTTATAATGTAAAGAGGCCATAAAAGATTAATTATGAAATTTCCTGTAAAGGAGATTCAGATAAACCTACCGGTATAATGAACCTTACATGAGGGTAGGAATGGGGTATCCTTCTGACGGTTAACGGTAAAAAATTAGGCCAAATGAAGTTAACGGTAATTTTTATGCCATCACTGTAAATTTGCTACATATTTCTACTTAAAATATGCTTTGATGACTGACGATATTTTTTCCTCCAAATGACGATAATGGTACGAAATTCAAGTAATTTCACGGATCATGCTTATATATTTTTGACAATTAACGGTAAAATTTTGACCCCTTTGACGTTAACGATAGCTGAAAAGAGGCATTTGACGTTTAACGATAAAGGGCATTCATACCCTTTTACATACATTGTATGTGGAGATGTTAACACAACTTTACTGTTAGATAAAGTATATGTGTCAAAAAGACAACTAAAATATCAATATCATGTTTTGCTTGTCTGATGTCACCTTATTATCAGTAAATCATAAGTCATATGTCAGGATAAATTTTAACATGACTGTTATTACTCATAAGCAAGAATAACTGAACAGCATGCACAAATGGTTTCCAAAATGTATAAAAAATGAAGTTGTAAAACAACTGATAAAACAACTGCAATTCAATATTGTCTGTGTTGGTTTGTGACTATAATAAAATTTATTTTTGTCTCTTTGTTTTACTTTTGACTCAAATGTTCAAACTTTGCATTTGATTGTGTTTTATGACATCATAGACACAAACAGCTACGGACATAGAAATTCTTGTTTTCTAGGTACATATTAGTACTCATGCAGTTTATGAAATTACAACATTGTATGTTTTTTATTCTGCTAACTAATTGGGAGGTGTTTAGTGTCCTTGACTAACTTTGTAGGTCTCACAGGGACCATCATTCTGCTTACAAACCATTTGAAAGCATGCAGTAACTGTATTTATACATACATTTTTTTTTCAGATGTGCTAACAATGCTCTTATAGCGAGAGGCACTCATAGTGAAAGTCAGCTGGAGGCTAGAGGGGCCTACATTACCGAAAGTAAGGCTGTTCAAGATCAACTCTTAAACCATTTGGAACTGAAAAAAGTAAGTTTAAAAAATAGCCACATTAATTAACTGGATTCAGAAAAGATTTTGACCATCTTAGGTCTCCTTCAGTGATGTTATGTCTAAAAACCTTTCATTTATGTCAAAGAAATGAGAGTTTTTAATTGAAACAATTTTTCCTTTATTTGAATGTATAAGATTTTCTTATGTCTATATCAGTATGTTTATTCCTTCAGTAATTTGCATCTCACTGCTTTTTATGCCCCCAGATCGAGGATCGGTGGCATATCTGTCTGTCTCCGAAACTCCGAAAATTTGGGCCTTTTCTTTCTTGTATATATATTTTTTAGATTTTAGTTTTATTGGCTATTTTTATTGTGTTGTTCTCCATGCACGACAGCAATACAAACTTTCTTATTTTGTCCAGTTTATATGACATTAAGCTGTCTCGCAACATATATTTTTATCTGTCTGTCTGTTTGTCTGTCTGTTCATCCGAAACTTTAACCTGGGCCATAACTTTTGAACTATGTAAGGTAGACTTTTCAAACTTGGCAATTGTATACCAATTTGTCATGACTGGAGTGTCAAGGTAAACCCCTTCAGGCAGTACAAATTGGTTAACAATAGAATTATATAGAACATTGAGTAATTGATTAACAGACAAAAGACAGGAGTTTTGAAGGTGTTCTTAAAGGTGTTACTAGAGGAATATTGGTATATTCATTGATGAATTGCAATTCTAATATGACGGCCTTCAATAGCTTTGTGTCTAAACCCGTGGTAAAATAATTATTAACTTATGAGTAATGTCATAAACAAATGACGGTACTTTTGATAAAGTCATAGATAGTTTTACGTCAGTTTTCGCAACGTCTCAAACCAACTAACGGAGTAAAATGTCATTTTATCCATGTGTTATAGGAGGAATTTTCCTAATTGGAACCATGTGGTAAAAATAATATAAATATAATGGCTACTGTTAATTATTTCTTAAATAAAATATGTTAATGAGTCAGGAAATCTGCCATAACTCTAGTAAATGATTACACTGAAAAAAGATACAAGTCAAATAGTTTCCTACAGTAAATAGCATTGTGAAGAAACAACAAGATTTTAGTGTTCCACAAAAACTTTGTAGGGCTTTCAAAATGAATTAAAGTGCACCCTCATTATTTCGCCACCTGTGGGACCAGAGAAAATTTTGGCAATAAGTGAGAGTGGCAGTATATCGAGGGAAATAATCACATAGAAACTATGCAAACTTTTTGAAAAATGGACCATGGAAATGGTGGGCGATAAGTGAGGGACACAATTAAAGAGGGGCGGTATAACAAGGAGAACTGTAATTTATCAAAAACCATAATATTATTGAATGACTGAAGGGGAAAATAATGTAACACAAAAAGTCAGATAACATTATTGTTTATGTGCAGTTCAGTAATAGAAATTAAAAGGCTCGGATGTAATATTTATGGTCTTCTTTTCTTCAGCAAAGAGGGAGATACAGTGACTGTACCAGTAATGTGTTTTCTCAAATGAAGTCACATAATTTGGACAGATATCAAAGCAGCTCAAAGAAGAGTGAACTTGCTCAGAAGAGACAGGTCAAGGATCAGAACCTTAAACAGCAATACTATGGATTCATGTCATAGACTTGAGATTCATAAATGGAAATGTGTGGCAATAAATTATTGTACTGAATTATAATGTGATGATGGTATCTTTGTTAAACATATAGATAATATAATGTAAATCAGTGGAAATCTCTGAAAACTGGATTCTTCTTTGGCTGAAAGTTCTGATTTTTATACAACCGCAAAAAATTTGCGTTCGTATTATGGTATGACGTCGGCGTCTGTGGACAGCATAACTTTGGTTCTAGTGAACAGATTGTTACCAAATTTTAGCATGATGTTTGTTGGCACAAGCTTAAGCCCAGGTTTTAATTTCGCGTTCCCTGCCCAACCCATTTTTGATAAAGAGGCAAAAAAGGGGCCAAAAAGGGGTTAAATTAGGTATTTTCATGTCTGTGGACAGCATAACTTTGGTTCTAGTGGACGGATTGTTTTCAAATCTTAGTATGATGTTTCTTGGAACATTCTTGAGAAACATTTTTATGCCCCAGATCAAGGATCGGGGGGCATATTGTTTTTGTCCTGTCTGTCTGTCTGTCTGTCTGTCTGTTTGTCCGAAACTTTAACCTTGGCTATAACTTTTGAACTATATAAGGTAGACTTTTGATACCTGACAAGTGTATAGGTCTAGTTTTCCTTTAGTTTTTGGCCCCACCCATTTCAGAATTAGGGGCCAAAAAAGGGTTAAATTGGGTGTTTTCACATATTTGACTGTAGAATCTTTATTATTTATTGGATTTTGATGGGGTTTGTTTCAGTGTGCTCCTGAGGAAATTTCCAATCTGGAGTATGC
>MJUU01025083.1:24545-62074 GCA_002080025.1 Modiolus philippinarum
GTCAAAGGGGCCAAAATTGCAATTTTTCTAAATATGTCAAATCTTTATTTTTCATCAGATTTCGATGGATTTTTTTTTTATTTCTATGGATGTAAAGTGTTAGTTGATAGTAACATATTTTGCATAGCTCTTACAGTTTTTTTTATCAATAAGTGATCAAAAGGGTTGATTTTTTCCGTAGTTTGTTTCCAGCTAATAACTGTGTCAAGCTTCTTTTTGTGTCCATCTAATTATTGTGTCAGGCTCTTTACTGTGTCCACATTCACTTTGAACTACTTTTGTTGAAATTTCAGTGATCGACATGGTGCGGTCGTATCATGCTGCGCTCGGCGTAGCCCTTTATTTTACATTACAATTCAGTACAAATTCTCTCTGAATACAAGTCCCTCTGAATTGTGACAAATGGCTGTATAGATGGACCCAAAAGTATATTTTCTTGTGAAGTTCACCTCTGAAAAATGGACAACAATCTGCATTCAAAATGTTTTATGTCAATCAATTTATATACCCTTAATTGAGCCTATTTCAAAATTTTAGCACCAGTTTTGATTGCAATTAACAAGAATTCAAGCAAGCATATAGTGAAAATCAAATCAGAGCCTAACTGACCTTAGAAATCAACTTATTTCAATTCTGGTTTCTATGCTTCCAATAAAATATGTTTCCAAGAATTTGGTAAACTTGAACCTCTTTAGACCGGCCTATTTCTGTTTTCCAAATATAAGCCAGTTTCAGAAAGTTCCAGTGTATTGACCTTTATACCACTTCAGAAAAGATAATATTAGTTTTTTTTTTTCTAATTAAATGGAAATATTATTGGCAACTTCATTATTTGCAGCTGCTATCACTAAGTGTTACTTTAATAATCCTCCAAAAAGGTTAGTATTGATTTTAGATATTGCTTCTTTAAAAATAGATGTAAAGAAATCACTGTGACCAGCAAACTTGTACATGTATATATTAACTTTATATTTCGTCTGAGTTTACTCTTTTATTAACTGTTAGATGTTTTGCAAAGGTGATGTAAATTTTATTGTTCGGGCTATTCCAGAAACAAATCTATGGTAGAGTTGATAGCTCCTTAGTGCAATTACCACCATCCATGCAATTTTAATTCCATACACAGTTTATACAAGTATAAAATTGTCCTCCATCAACTGCACTGAAAACCAGGAAATTTTTGTGGCAGTTTTATTTTCTTCAATTTAGCATTGAGGTATTGAATGCAAAAAATAAAACCGTCATGAATAATTTGATTCAATATTGTAATTACAGATTTCTACTGACAACTGGAATTCAAGACTACTCAAAACAAAATCTGTTTTCCATATCACAAAAAAAGATGTCGTGAAAGTTTCCCGGTTTACAGTATTACAGTATTAATGATGGAAAGAGTCCTTCACTTAAAGCCCCCCAACTCCTTACTTTATATTTCTGGAATAGACATTATATTATTACCCTATTGAGATTTGAGACAGGAAATGTATAGGGTTTGATCTGTCTGCCTATCAGTGTTTCTGGAGACAAAATACAAAATGTGACCTTATATTGAATGGGACAGACAAATAAATAAAAACACTTTCCCTATGAGTTTGTAATAATATGATGATATATGTATATTACTGAATTTATAAATTTAGTCAGGTGGACTTGAGTGTAATTGGTGGCATGACACTCTCTTTGAATATTACCGTTACAGTCAAGTCCAATCATGTTAATGTATTGTGATAATCCATCATAATAGACCCTTTCACAATAACTGCGGTCCTGAATTTTGCACATGCGCTCATATGCCTATGAGTGGGTTAAATGCAACGTCATAGTATACGTGATGTCTTGATTAATTGTCCTACGACATCATTTTTTGCGGGATCTGATTTTATTTTCCTCTCAAAATCGCAGGACCACAGTCATTGTGAAAGGGTCTATTTTAGTGCCATATAAATATATTTTTAATCATATAAAATGATATGACCAACATACCTAATATTTTTCTGTACTTACTAAATTGTTTATTGTTGATCCCCTGAACAACTTGTTCAGTTGGTTTGAAGTGATATTTTGTTTGTAGATATTTCATCAGTGTTAGTGGTTACACATGTTTTAGGACATATGAGATTGTTTGTTGTCATGGTAACATGCTATGAAATACTGTTGTTCCCTTTGTTAGTTGTTAATCTGTAAAATCAAATTCTTTTCTCATGTTATAGATTCACTTACAGTAAAATCTTGTTATTTATGCCACCATTTAAGTAGCTATGTGTTGGAGTTGTAAACATATTTCGTCAGTTACATTACCATTGTTAGTTGTCACACATGAGATTGTTTGTTGTCATGGTAATATGTTAAGATAAACTGCTGTCCCCTTTAGTTAATTGTTAATCTGTAGAATCAGGTATTTTTATAATGTTTCAGTTTCAGTAAAATCTTGTTGTATATGCCACCATTTTTTGAGTTAAACAAGTTTTTGGGATAGCTTGAGGGAAATTTAGACAGGGAGTAAAGGCAAATGGGGAAAACTGACTATGAAAAAAATGACATTATGCCAGTGGTGTAAAAAAATTAAAGCGTTATAATACGGTTTTATTTTAATTTATTTCAGTGTATATAAACGGGATTCAGAAATTATTGTTGTAAAATATGTGCAATAATCTAAACTTTAATTAACTTTCATGTATGTACAGAGCAACTTCATTTGCCTCATATGAATATACATGTATACAGTCAAAATACATGTACATTTTTATACCCCTCCACATGAAGTGGCATGGTATTATGTGATACCCTCAGTCGTGTGTCCGTCTGTCCATCCGTCCGTCCCCCGAAGGTTTCCGACTGATAACTTGAGAACGAAATATCACAAGATCTTCAAACAGAGCATGCAAGTTGTTTACCACAAAACTCAGGTCAAGTTCTATTTTGGGTTCAGAGGTCCAAGGGGTTCTGGAGTTATGCCCCTTGAAACTTTGAAATTTTGCGAATTTTAGGGTTTCCGACTGATAACTTGTGAAGGAAATAACACAAGGTCTTCAAACTTGGTATGTAACTTGTTTACTACAACACTCAGGTCAAGTTCTATTTTGGGTTCAGAAGTCCAAGGGGTTCTGGAGTTATGCCCCTTTAAACTTTGAAATTTTGCGAATTTTAGGGTTTCTGACTGATAACTTGTGAACGAAATAACGCAAGGTCTTCAAACTTGGTATGTAAGTTGTTTACCAGAAAACTCAGGTCAAGTATGATTTTTGGTTCAGAGGTCCAAGGGGTTCTGGAGTTATACCCCTTGAAACTTTAAAATTTTGCAAATTTTAGGTTTTCGTACTCATAAATTGTGAATGAAATAACATACTGTCTTCAAACTTGGTATGTAAATTGTTTACCACAAAACATAGGCCAAGTATAATTTTGGGTTCATTGGTTTGCATTGTCCTGGAGTTATGCCCCTTTTTACTCAGAAATTTTGTGAAACGTGGCGGGGTATCATGTAATGCACCATTACTATTTTTATACGACCTCAAAAATTTTAGCGTTAAGTGGGGCGAATTTAAAAAAATTTATTTTTTTAAATTTTAGTCCGGTTTTGATGCAGTTTTTTGCAGTGGATTCCTTAGGAAAAATTAACATAGCGCTGAACCATTAGATTTTTGATAACTTGTTTCTTTTCGGCTATGAGGGCCCACAGGGCAAAAATTGCAGACATGCAGATTACTTAAAATTTTTATTTTTCATCCGATTTCAATGGAACTTTTTTCTTTAGATTCCTCACATTGTAAGCTTTCAGTACTATGTCAACAGATTGTTGTGTAGCTCTTAACGTTTCCGAGCTATAAGGGGTCAAAGGGGTCAAAATCGCAATTATTAGAAATATGTGAAGTCTTTATTTTTCATTAGATATTGATGGGATTTTTATCTTTAGATTGTTCTCATTGTAATCTTTCAGTGATATGGCACTATATTTTGTGTTCCTCTTTGGTTTCCAAGCTATAATGGGTCAAAGGGGCCAAATTGCAATATTTCAAAATATGTGAAATCTTTATTTTTCATTGGATTTTAACCTGAGTTTTTTCTTTGGATTTCTTTGATGGTAGTCAACAGAATTTTTTAGCTCTTACAATATCCTAGTAATAAAGGATTAAAAGGGCTATTTTTTAGCTCGCCGGGACGAATGTCCGGAGAGCTATTGTCATACCCCCGGCGTCGGCGTTGGTGTCGGCGTCATCAGCAAAAACTTTAACCTTGCTTGTGAAATGGAGACCTTAAGAGGTGGGATGTTGATATTTAGTATGTGGCTTCCTTGCAATGAGAGCTTTCTTTTGGTACCATATTTGTAGACATTTTGACCTTGACCTTGCCCTTAGGGCAATTTTTTAAAAGCTTTAACCTTGCCTCTAGAAGGCATGCTTTTAATGGTAGGGTGTTCATATTTGGTATGTGACTTCCTTATGATGAGAGCATTCTAGTGGTACCATATTTGTAGACATTTTGACCTTGACCTTACCCTGAGGGCAATTTTTGAAAAACTTTAACCTTGCCTCTAGAAGGTAGGCTTTTAGTGTTAGGGTATTCATATTTGATATGTGACTTTTTTATGTTGAGAGCTTTCTGATGGCACCATATTTGTAGACATTTTGACCTTGACCTTTCCCTGGGGGCAATTTTTGAAAATCTTTAACCTTGCTTATAGAATTTGGTTGTTTAGTGGTAGCGTGTTCATATTTAGTATGTGACTTTCTTGTGATGAGAGCTTTCTAATGGTACCATATTTGTAGACATTATGACCTTGACCTTGACCTTACCCTGAGGGCAATTTTTTAAAAAACTATAACATTGTTTCTAGAATGTTGAAATTTAGTGGTAAGGTGTTCTATTTCAGCATATGCCTTCCTTATGATGATAGCTTTCTGATGGCACCACATTTTTAGACATTTTGGCCTTGACTTTGTCCTAAGGGCAATTTTAAAAAAAAAAACTTCAACCTTGCTTCTAGAAGTTAGTTGTTTAGTTATAGGGTGTTTATATTTTTTTCATGACTTCCCTATGGTGAGAGCTTTCTGGTAGTAACATAGTTGTAGGTAGACATTTTTACCTTGACAATACATTGCCCTGGGGCAGTTTAAAAAAAAAAATTGAACCCTGTTTATAGAAGTTAGTCTTTTAGTGATAGAGAGTTCCTGTTTGACAAGTGGCTTTCTTATATCGCATTTAAAGTATTTATCACGAAAATGTATAACCTTCAAATTAATTGTACATTGCGGTTACTGTAATTCCAGGCAAGCTATGTTGTCTTCTGACAACTCTTGTTATTATACCCCCCCGCAAACAAAGTTTGGGGGTATATAGGAATCACCCTGTCTGTCTGTCTGTCCGTTCGTATGTCTGTCCGTCTGTCTGTCTGTCCACACTTCTCGTAAGCTCAACTCCTCTTAAACCACTGGAAGGATTTTGATGAAACTTTACACAAAGGAAGGGCACTATATGGAGAGGTGCATGAAGGAATATAATTATTGTCCGAAACCAGGAAGGGGAGATAATTCGACTTTGACTTTTCGTTGGTTCCCTATGTATGGTTACCTCGTAAGCGCAACTCCTCTTAAACCATTTGAAGGAATTTGATGAAACTTTACACAAAGGAAGGACACTATATAGAGATGTGCATGAACGAATATAATTATTGTCCGAAACCAGAAAGGGGAGATAATTTGACTTTTCGTTGATTCCCTATGTATGGGTTACCTTGAAAGCGCAACTCCTCTTAAACCATTTGAAGGATTTTGATGAAACTTTATACAAAGGAAGGACACTATATGGATATGTGCATGAAGGAATGTAATTATATGAAACCAGGAAGGGGAGGTAATTTGACTGTGACTTTCATTGATTTCTTCTGCAATGAACTTTTTGTTTCAAAGAAATAAATTAAAGTGTAGATATAGTGAAATCAAACTGTTGGAGATACACACTTTTTTCATTGTAATCCTCTTGAAAAGTGTTGTAATGAAATTTCTCAAAAGCTTAAGATTTTTAGGTAAAATGTCAAATAGGCTAAAAAAGGGTGAATTATATATTTTTCTGATTTAGACAGAGTATTTTCAATCGAACCCTTGTGAAAAGTTCTTTCTTGAAGATTATATCATTGTGTCCATACTTGTATTGTGTCCACACTTGTACTGTGTCCACACCTGTATTGTGTCCACACCAACTTAAATTTACAGTTGCCATATTGAGATTGATTCAGGGTCCAATAAGCAGGGGTATATTTGGATGCCATTCGGCGACAGCTCTTGTTTTCACTAGTTTGTGTCCAGTTAATTAATGTGTCAGGGTCCTTATTGTGTCCAGCAAATTACTGTGTTCACATTCATTTTAGTTTACACTTGTTCAAATTTCAGTGGTCGACATGCTGCGGTCGTATCATGCTGTGCTTGGCGTAGGCCTTTATTGTATGTAAAAATTTAAATTGAATATATTACAAAATGAGTTGTTTATATGATTTGTTATGTTATGTTTTTTAGTTATATAAATGTTCTGCATTTTCATTCACAGACCAAGTGTTTTTGCTAAATTTTTTGTTAATGAATTTTTTATCTGTCATACATGTATTTTGTTTTTCTGTGCTTTCTAATGTTTGTTTATTGTTGCTTAGCATTCAGTTTATTTTGTTGCTAAAATTGAAGTTGTATATTGATATATGTATCATGAATTTGTGTTGTTTTATTGGTACAACCAGAAGTTTTTTACACTTCCTTTTTATACGACCGCAAAAAATTTGAGATCATATAATGGTATGGCGTTGTCGTCGTTGTCGGCGTTGTCGTTGGCGTTGTCGTTGTTGTTGTTGTCGTCGTCTGTAGACACTTTTGTTTTTGGTCAATAACTTTAGTTCTACTTGACCAATCCTTATGAAATTTTACCACAGTGTTCTTTTGCACAAAAGGAAGGCTGAGGTGGGTTTGGGTTATTTTGGCCCCTCCCTTTTTATACGACCGCAAAAAATTTTGAGGTTGTATATTGGTATGATACTGGCGTCGTCGTCGTCGGCTTCTGTAGACACTTCGTTTCCTTTCGATAACTTTAGTTCTAGTTGATCAATCCTTATGAAATTTTTACACAATGTTCCTTGGCACAAAAGGAAGGCTGGGATTGGTTTTGGATATTCTGGCCCCGCCCGTTTTATAGAAAAGGGCCAAAAGGGGCCAAATTTGGCTGTAGAATTTTTATTACTTATTGGATTTTGATGGGGTTTGTTTGAGTGTGCTCCTGAGGAAATTTCCAATCTGGAGTATGCCAACGGATTTCACGTAGCATGTACCGCGAACGAGATAAATGGGGCCCAACAGGGGCAAATCTCAAAAAAACTAATTTTTTTATATTAAGTCTGATTTTGATGCAGTTTTTTTTCAATGGATTCCTTGTGAAAAATTAATATGGCGCTCAGCTATTAGATTTTTGATAACTTGTTTCCTTTTCCAGCTATGAGGGGCCAAACGGGGCGAAAATTGCGAATTTGCAGATTATGTAGAATTTTTATTTTTCATCGGATTTCGATGGGATTTTTTTCTTTGGATTCCTCTTGATCTAAGCTTTCAGTACTATGTCAACGGATTTGACATAGGTCTTATAGTTTCCGAGCTACAAGGGGTCAAAAGGGCCAATAATGCAATTTTTCTAAATATGTCAAATCTTTAATTTTCATCAGATTTCGATGGGATTTTTTTCTTTGGATTCCTCTTGAGCTAAGCTTTCAGTAGTATGTCAACGGCTTTTGTGTAGGTCTTATTGTTTTCGAGCTACAAGGGGTTAGAAAGCGGCCAAAAATGCAATTTTTCTAAATTTGTCAAATCTTTATTTTTCATCGGATTTTGATGGGATTTTTTTCTTTGGATTCCTCTTTATCTAAGCTTTCAGTAGTATGTCAACAGATTTTTTGTAGCTCTTACTGTTTCAGAGCTACAAGGGGTCAAAGCGGCCAAAATAGCAATTTTTCTAAATATGTCATATCTTTATTTTTCATAAGATTCCGATGTATTTTTTTTCTTTGAATTTCTATGGATGTAAAGTTTTAGTTTATAGTACATATTTTGCATAGCTTTTACGGTTTTTTATCAGTAAGTAATCAAAAGGGTTGATTTTTCTCTATTTTGTTTCTAGCTAATAACTGTGTCTAGCTTCTTTTTGTGTCCATCTAATTATTGTGTCAAGCTCTTTACTGTGTCCACATTCACTTTAAACTACTTTTGTTGAAATTTCAGTGGTCGACATGCTGCGGTCGTATTATGCTGCGCTCGGCGTAGCCCTTTATTTAAAAAAGAGGCCAAAAAGGGCAAAATTAGTTGTTTTCACATATTTTGCTGTACAATATTTATTAATTATTGGATTTTGATGGTTTTTTTTTTCAGTGTGTCTTTAATTAAATTTCCTATAAGAGGTATATCAACGGATTTTACGTGGCATGTACCGTTTTCGAGATAAATGGGGCCCAAAAGGGGTGATTTTCAAAAATTTCTTTTTTTTTAAATTTTTTTGCGATTTTGATGCACTTTTTTTGCAATGGATTCTTTTTGAAAATAAATATAGAGCTACACCATCAGATTTTTGACAACTTGTTTCTTTTCTGAACTATGAGGAACCAAATGGGGAAAAAATTGCAAATTTGCAGATACCTATAATTTTTATTTTTCATCGGATTAGTATGGAATTTTTTTCTTTGGATACCTCTTGATATAAGCTTTCAGTAGTATGTCACCAGATTTGGTGTAGCTCTTACTGTTTCAGAGCTACAAGGGGTCAAAGGGGCCAAAATTGCAATTTTTGTCTCGCCCGCGACGAAAGTCGCGAAAGCGAGACATAGGCGTGCAAAGTATGACGGCGACGGCGACGGCGGCGTAAACTCAAGTTTTAATACAGAAGCCTTTGATGTAGGAACTTTATATTTGGTCCATAGGTAGCTTACGGCGAACCCTATCTGTCGGACCCAAAATCATGTGACCTTGACCTATATTTCGCGGTCTAGTGACCAGGTTAAGTTTTTTTGCTTAAGTCCATTTCTCAATAACTAGAAGCTAGAAGTCAATGATATTTGGTATATACCGTATATCGGGTTATTTTCGCGTCGGGTTTTGTTCGCGATTTAGGCGTAAAAGAGGCCAGTGAAAAATTCGCTACGTTTATAATTCACGTTTTTATGCTCAATCTAATGCATCTGAATGGGCAGTGAAATTTACGCGGAGGCTAAAATTCGCGCATGGTTGCCTATCGCGAACATAGCGAAAATTAGACACACGCGAAAAAATCCCGATATACGGTAGCTTGGTCTTGATTAGTACATGTCCGTCTGCCATATGGCTTTTGACCTTGACCTCAATTTCATGGTCTAGTGACCAGGTTAAGTTTTTTTGCTTAAGTCTGTTTCTCAATAACTACAAGCCATAGGTCAATGATATTTGGTATATAGCTTGGTCTTGGTTAGTACATGTCAGTCTGTCATATGGCTTTTGTCCTTGACCTCATTTTCATGGTCTAGTGAACAAAATTGAGTGTTTTATTAGAATATTTTCTTAATAACTGTAAGTGGTATGGTAATAATATTTGGCTTGTAGGTTGCTCTTGAGTAGTACATGACTGTTTTAGTGACAAGCAGGGACGGGCGAGACATCTTTTAGGGTCCACTCTTGTTCTAAATATGTGAAATCTTTATTTTCCATTGGATTTCAATGGGATTTTTTTTCTTTGGATTTCTCTTGATGTAAGCTTTCAGGGGTGTGTCACCAGATTCGGTGTAGATCTTAGTGTTTCTGAGCTACAAGGGGTCAAAGGGGCCAAAATTGCAATTTTTTTGTTATTAGTGAAATCTTTATTTTTATCCGATATATATAAGAAATTATAAGGGCTAATTTTTTATTTTTTTTAGTTTGTGTGCAGCTAATTACTGTATCAAGCTCTTTACTGTGTCCTCATTCAATTTGAATTACACTTATTCAAATATCAGTGTTCAACATACTGCGGTTGTATCGTGCTGCGCTCGGCGTAGCGTTTTTTTTTCATCATATTTTGATGGGATTTTTTTCTTTGAATTCCTCTTGATATAAGCTTTCAGTAGTATGTCAACGGATATTGTGAAGCTCTTGCCGTTTTCGAGCTACAAGGTGTCAAAATTGCAAATTTTCGAAATATGTGAAATCTTTATTTTTCATCGGATTTCAATGGATTTTTTTTCTTTAGATTCCTCTTGATGTAAGCTGTCAGTAGTATGGCAGCAGATTTTGCGTAGCTCTTACCGTTTTCTAGTTACAAGAGGTCAAAGGGGCCAAAATTGTAATTCTTCGAAATATTTGAAATCCTTATTATCCTTATTATTCATCGGATTTCGATCAGATTTTTTTCTTTGGATTCTTCTTGATATAAGCTTTCAGTAGTAAGGCAACAAATTTGGCATGCCTTTTCCCGTTTCTGAGCTAACAGGGCCAAAGGGGCCAAAATTGCAACTGATTCAAGCTCTTTATTGTGTCCATTTAATTACTGTATCAAGCTTTTTACTGTGTCCTCATTCATTTTGAATTACACTTGTTCAAATTTCAGTATACGACATGCTGCAGTCGTATCATGCTGCGCTTGGCATAGCCCTTTATTAAATATAAATCAAATTTTATTCTTAAACACAGTAATACCATTTTGGATTTGTAAACATAAAAATCTCTATTTTAATCAATTTTCATACAAGCAATGTAACAGTACTACAATTCAATAATTGTAATGGCTGAGAACTATAATAGCAAACTAATGGTGGACAAGATCCAACTGTGCCCTTTTTGATAAATTGTTCACATAAAAAATTCCTTTTCAAAGTTATAAATTCATTAATCATAGCTTGAACACAATTTTATACATGTTTGTTACTTAACAATAGTTGCCAAAATATTGCCTCATTTCTTTACTTTCTCTTCTTGTTTTATTTCATCATGACTTACAAGTGAGGTAAATTAATATTGTTGGCATTTTAATAAAGCTATATTTGTTGTTAATTAAACTATCATAAAATATGATAAATGTGATATTTTTAATTTATTTTCTTTTCTAATCTTTTTAATTTCTTTCTCTTATATCATTTTTATAACTTTATTTTCTTTTCTGATCTTTTTAATTTCTTTCTCTTATATCATTTTTATAATTTTATCTTTTTGTAAACACTTTTATATATCATATAAATTAAAAATACATAGTTACATGTTTGTAAGTTTTATTTTGATATTAATGTTGATTTTGTAATAAATACATACTTTTGAAAATGGTGTTTTAACTTTAAATTAGTCAATGGTAGAACTGTACCACTACTATCAAAGATTTCATTAACTTATACTACAAGTGTAGCTACTTTTACTGTGTCCAGCCACTTAGTGATACTGTGTCCAGCCACTTAAAATACTGTGTCACAACACTTAACCCTTTTCAGGCAGATGATGCCTTGAGGCTTTGTGGGCCCATGGTTACTGTAATGTCTATCATGGCTTTCCATACATTGGCAATAGAAGTTCACCGGACATGAAAGACAGATGGGTACTATTGCTAAACAAATGACCCTAAACAAGCCGAGAATCTATTACTCTCAGAGTTGCAAAACCTGTTAAGTACCCAAAAAGTGAAATTTGTGTAGGGGTGGGCTGTGATATATGCTTCTCACTTCAAAATCTGCAGGTTAATTCTCAAGTTCCTGGGCTTTTTGATTAAAGTAAAGATCTTAAAATGTACCAGACTATAAGAAAAAAAATTTTGATGGGGAATTTTTGACACCAAGTTGAATGCAAAAAATGCTGAAATCATGAGGTAAATTGGGCCTAAAAAGGGTGAATTTCAAAAATTTTTGTTTTCAAATTTTTATTCTGATTTTGATGCAGTTTTTTGCAATGGATTAATAATAAAAAAAATGACATTATGCTGCACCATAGATTTTTGATAACTTGTTTCCTTTCCGAGCTATGAGGTCAAAATGGCAAATATGTGGATTACCTAAAACTTTGATTTTTCATCTGATTTCAATGGGATTTTTTTTCTTTGGATTCCTTTCATCATACGATTTCGTTAGTATTCAAGGGATTTGGCACAGCTCTTACCATTTCCAAGCTAAAAGGGTTAAAGGTGCCAGAATTGCAATTTTTAGAAATATGTGAACTCTTATTTTTTATCAGATTTTGATATGATTTTTTTCTTTGGAATCCTCTCATTGTAAGCTTTCCTTAATCTTGCAATAGATTTTGAGTCGCTCTTACGGTTTTCAAGCTATAAGGGGTCAAAGTGGCCAAATTGCAATATTCAAAATTTGTGAAATCTTTATTTTTCTTTGGATTTCTCTTGATGTAAGCTTTTAGTTGGTAGTCAACAGATACTTCTTAGCTCTTACCATTTCCAATCAATAAGTGATTAAAAGGGATAATTTTTATTTTCACTAATTTCTGTCTTAATTAATGTGTCAAGGTCCTTATTGTATCCAGCAAATTACTGTGTCCACATTCATTTTAATTTACACATGTTGAAATTTCAGTGGTCGACTTGCTGCGGTCATCATGCTGCGCTTGGCGTAGCCCTTTATTGATTAAAGCAGAGGTCTAAAAATGTGCCAGACTATAAGAAAAAAATTTGAAATTTTTTTTTTAATTTTTGACACCAAGGTGAATGCAAAAAATACTGAAATCGGCATTTTTGCTTCTAAGTAACTATAAAAATCTGATCTGCCTGTTACAGACTTAAGACTTTTCATGCCATTTATACATGATAGCAAAAAGGGTTGACCCCGCTATATGTATGCACAATATAACTTGTCTACTTCATCTCGGCATGTTTCCATGGCAACCTGAACCTAAAAAAATGACCAAAATTTTCATTTCAGTAGCAGTACCTGCACATTAATTCCACCTGCAAAGTGTTAAAAAAATAAGGAGAGCCCTTCCAAAATATTTTTTGAAAGGGGTTTGTAATGTTTTGATTTCAGCAATAATTATTACCTTGATTATAAAGGAAACCCCTGCCCAAATTATTTTTTGGAAGGTGGTCTGATATTGGTTGAAATGGATAACACATTCAAACACGTTTAAAGATGCTTTCTGAAAGACTTTGTCCGAATAGAGCACAATGGTACTTTGATGGTACCTTCCAACGAGGTATCCAGGATGACCACATCTCATCCAACATGGCTGCCAGCATTAAGATAGTTTAAATTAGATTTCATTTAAAGAATGGGGTCTCTGAAACAACTAATCCAATTGGAACTAAACTTGATCACAAAAGTCCTCTGGTGACACCCTTTGGCATGTCTTCATTCAATCCAAGGTGGTCCCTAGCAGGGAACATACATTGGACCCTATTGGAAATGCCTTTTATCTATGTCAGCCATATTTCCTCTTGAGAGCCTCTTGTTTAACATTTCCATTAAAAAGATGAACAAAAACATCAAAGCAATAAATATGTTGCTAAACAAAAACACACAAACACTAAATCTGTTGTTGGATTTAAAGGAAACAGAAATTATTCAAATGAGGTAATCTTATTGATGGACTTCATATAGATATCATCAGAAAAAGGAACGCTTCTCAAATTATCTCTTTTTGCACTTGAATAAAAGGCAACCCCAAACTTCATTTTAAATTTTGAGAAATAAAACACTTATGTTTCAACACGGAAAATTTAACAACTTTCTATAATAGGAAACTTATACCTTGCAGATGTAACAGGGGATATACTCCGGCAGTGTATTCCATCCTTTTGGATAAAATGCACTAGGGTAGAATATCCACAACATCTAACTGGCTAATCACAATGGAGTAATCTGACCAAGGTAGAATACAATAGGTTTTATATACCCAGAAATCTGCACACCGGAAAGAAAGTTCACTTACACATCTACACCTTAAACTCTGGAAAGGAAAACCTCGAACACAGCTGACCCTTTTGCAAAACACATAATAGAACGGAAATCTTTGTATGTAAACATGTCTCTCCAGCAGGAACTGAGTATGTGTGTCTTTATTACCAAGACTTAGTGTTGAACATCACTGAATTTGGATATAAATTTGGTAGAATTTCATCTGCACCAACCACAGAAACCTTAAACTATCATTAATTTTATTGGGTACTACCCCTCCAAGATGAGCTATCCTTGATCAGTACACAATCAATAGTTTCTGATTCGATACATAATAGGAGGCCCTGTGTTGGAAGAAAGGCTATTCTATACAATCTTTACAACAAGCTGTTTGAATGGTTCATGTTAGGGCAAGGAAAATATCTACCGTGCTGAATGCATGACTTTCCAGTGGATATAGATGTAGTCTGTACGTGTGACACATGTTTTAATTAATAAGTTGCTATCACCTTGATAAACCTGAATTATAACTGAACAATGGCAAGCAGAAGCACTGTGATTTAAACTTGTTCTGGTGGACGAGTTTCTTGGCATATTATCCAAGAGGTTAAAAGACAAAGCAAAACAACTATAATGCAATTTGTCCGAAAAAGGGGGATATATCATTGTTTCTTAAGGAATTGCGGGGAAGATCAGTGACGGATTGCTTGCAACAAATTATTGTCCTTTAGATTCATGGCGGTACGTTTCATTGACCAATAACGTATTACATTTGCAATTCGTCATGGAGTATACATAGTATTTGTCATCTTTTGATTATCAAAGAAAACCCCTTCAGGTGATAAAATATGGTATACAACAGTAATCTGTAGGACTTCAATTATTTGATTACAAAAAAACCCAAAACAGGGGTTTTTGGAGAGTTGCTACAAGTGGGGGAATATAGGTTTATTCATTAAATAATTGCAAATGTAATACAAGGTACGTTTATTTATCTAGTGCATTTGCCGTAACTTGAAATGATGGCGTGGTAAAACCATGACATATCAAAGAAGAAGAATCATCAAAAGTTCAAATTTCACAAACACAAAGAAATTCCATGGACGTTTGTGGGACTGGGAGTTAAAATGTATACATTTGTCATAAGTAAGCACCGTGGCTATTGTCGCCTTAAGTTTTATGGTCGTCATCAAGATTTGAATGATCGTTTTACTTGTTTACCTTACGGGGTGCCACATGTGGAGAAGATCATATAACCTTCCGGAACACTGGTGATACGGATTTCAGTGGAGGTTCACACTGTTGTTTTCTATGTTGTCTATCATACTGTTATCCTTTGAAATTGTCTTCGTCAGTAATGTTTGTGGAACAGATTGTCGGAGTACCTTGTAAGATAAAAAGATGCTTTCCAGACTTTCAACTCGGTGTTGTTTCAGGGATACAAAAATAAAATGCACAACGGATTTTTAATTAGTTTTGGTTAGAAAATGACAAATTCTACAGATAGTTCTCCATCATCGTCATATTCTTGTTTTCTTTTACGGATGCCACCTGTAGAGCAGATAATGATTATCCTACCAGAGCACCTAGATATTCCCGATTTTGAGAGACTCATAGGAGAATTGTTTTATTTTTTGTGGCGTTTATGTTATTTGATTTGTTTTGTCATTGTCTTTTATGTTGTTTCTCTGTTTGTGATCCCTTAATGCGCATATGCAGAAACTAAATTAACGGTAACTTGGATAAAATGCACTAGGGTAGAATATCCACAACATTAAATTGGCCAGTCAAAATGGAGTACTGACCTTGACGGAATAAACACCAAGGTAGAATACAAGGTTTATATACACCCGGAAATTCTGCACACCGGAAAGAAAGTTCACTTACACAAGTCATCTACACCTTAAACTCGGGTAAGGAAAACCTCTAACACACCTGATCCTTTTGCAAAACACATAATAGAACGAAAATCTTTATATGTAAACATGTCTCTCCAGCAGGAACTGAGTATGTGTGTCTTTATTACCAAGACTTAGTGTTGAACATCACTGAATTTGGATATAAATTTGGTAGAATTTCATCTGCACCAACCAAAGAAACCTTAAACTATCATTAATTTTATTGGGTACTACCCCTCCAAGATGAGCTATCCTTGATCAGTACACAATCAATAGTTTCTGATTCGATACATAATAGGAGGCCCTGTGTTGGAAGAAAGGCTATTCTATACAATCTTTACAACAAGCTGTTTGAATGGTTCATGTTAGGGCAAGGAAAATATCTACCGTGCTGAATGCATGACTTTCCAGTGGATATAGATGTAGTCTGTACGTGTGACACATGTTTTAATTAATAAGTTGCTATCACCTTGATAAACCTTAATTATAACTGAACAATGGCAAGCAGAAGCACTGTGATTTAAACTTGTTCTGGTGGACGAGTTTCTTGGCATATTATCCAAGAGGTTAAAAGACAAAGCAAAACTAAATTTGCAATTGCAAGCAACAGCCGATGTCACCCCAGACCACCAATTCGACGATTCCATCTCATTTGCAGCAACAAAATCTACATAGAAATAAATTTTCGTTTAAATCGGACAACGTTGAAATTTTTGATGTATTTTGGCGGCCATCTTGAAAATGGCGGCCATTTTGAATTTTTCTTTCGTAAAAAAATAATCTCCTCATGTTGATCTAACTTCATGGCAAGTTTCATTTGATTACATCCAGCCATTCAAAAATAATCCTTCGGACAAAAATTATTGGAAAAATAATAATAATAAGAAGAATAACTAGATTTGCAATTGCAAGCAATAGCCGATATCTACCCAGACTCCCCATTCGATGATTCCACCTTGTTCGCAACCTCCAAATCTACCTAGAAATCAATTTTCGTTGAAATCGGACAAAGTCGAACTTTTTACGCATTTCGGCAGCCATCTTGCAAATGGCGGCCATTTTGAAAATTTTTGTCGCATGGATTCCTTCCTCTCATCTTACTAAACCTTTATGCAAAATATGAACTAATTCCTCTGAGCAGTTCCTGAGATATAGAATCCCGTATTTTTCAACGTAAAGTGGCGGCCATCTTGGAATTGGCGGCCATTTTGAAAATTTTAAACGCACAGCATATAACTTCAGATGGTGTTCCAACTTTATGTAAAGTTTGAAATCAATTCATCCAGCCATTTAAAAATGTTTCCCCATCATCGTCATATTCTTGCTTTCTTTTATGGATGCCACCTGTAGAGCAGATAATGATTATCCTTCCAGAGCACCTCGATATTTCTGATTTTGAGAGATTCATAGGACAATTGCTTTATTTTTTGTGGCGGTTATGTTATTTCATTTGTTTTTTTTTTTATCGTCCTTTATGTTGTTTCTCTGTGTGTGATCCCTTAATGCGCATATGCAAGAACTAAATTAACGGTAACTTTGGTAGTTTATTATTCATTGACATGTATTCAGGATATATGATTTTGTTTTCTTTTTACCCCGGGAGAGGGGGGTAACTTGGTATTTTTTCTGGTAGGGATGTGCCAAATTGATCTCGGAAACATGCCCCGAATTCATATACTCATGTACATAAAACATACCCCAAATTTATATAACAACACTAAATTTAGGACCTGAATATATTCCAGAGACATATAATTATATGTCTCTGTATATTCACATTCCATTGATTTAACATGAAAATTTTAAAAAATCAACGAATTAAAGCAAAAAGTACATGCAATATTGAACATTTAAAGAAAACAATGATCAGAAATTATGTTGTTTCATAAATAACTGCCCTTTTTGGTTTTTTTTATACCCAAATTTATATAAATTATTATTTCTACATGCAAATTTATATACAATTTGTTGAAAAACACACCCAAATTTATATATTTCATGCAAAAAACCTTACCCGAATATTTGGCACATCCCCGTTTACCAAAATAATGGAAGTTACCCCCCCCCCCCCGGGCGTTTTACATCGGTTTTCAGTTAGAAATTAATTTGCACTTTTAAATATTTTTTCTTTCTCCATCAATATTGTTTAAAATCAAAATCTGATGAAAATTTTGACATTTCTCTTTTAGACCAATGTATGACATCTACTGCAACATAGGATTTTGATTATGTGCAATCTTATTCCAATCATGAAGTCCAGAGTACGACAAAAGTAAGGCCAAAGTCCCGAGTCCAAAAAGGGAGGTTATATACTAATACTCATTAAATAATTTTTGTTATTTGGGAATCTTCACAGGGGATACGGGTTAATTTTCCCTGTCTGTGTTTTATATCAGGGCACAGACAGGGAATATGAACCCGTACCCCATGTGAAGCCCGAATAACTTTTATATTCTGCTAGAAGTGCTATATTTTTTCTTTTAAAAGCGTTTAAAAATTGTGATTTTGCTACCACGGGGATACGGTCTCATATCCCCTGTCAAGGTAACCAATCGAATTGCAGGATTTACCTGGATATTTCACTTCAGCAGAATATTAAGAAGTATAAAGCCGATTACACACACAAGGAAGGAAATAAGATGATAGCCTAGGTGAGAATCATAACATGGCCGGGATATAAAATTTGATAAGTTGGTTTCAAGTGGTCCAAAGTCAGAATAGAAGACTACAATAATCGGTTCAGGTCACATCGCGGTGTGAAGTTCCACCAATTCTGGAAGTTGTAGGAGGACATCTTTTTGTACTGTGTATTGTGTACTATGATGCATGACTTGTCTTTTTAAAAAAAGCTGAAATTGCTGACTAAACGTAAAACTCTAACAAGTCCTCCTTTGAAAGGAGTGGGGCCTGTTGGATTCGGATTCTTTTGATAAGAAAAGTGTTTCCATATGTTTTAAAGCAACGTGCATCTTTCACAATGGCTGCTTAGGAAGTCATTTAAAAAAAGATTGCTCAAGAAATATTTAGTTGATTTCAAAGGAAAAGATCTTCACATTTGTTTTCAAAAGGACATAAACATACAGATGATATCCGTGTAGAGGAGTGGTGACTGTATCGAAACCTTGGAAAATGGATCTTAAGTATACTCCTCACAGGAAGGGATCTTGATGGAAGCTGTATACTGAGGGTACATAACTTAATTTGTCAGTTGGTAATGGGTCTGGAGCTGGCATGTCAGTTAACTGCTAGTAGTCTCTTGTGATTTCATGTTTATGTCCGTATATTCAGTTCTTTCAGTTTCATTTTTTACAATTGACTCAGTCATGTTGCCAACTGAATTTTACTGTTTTTGATTTATCACATTGGCTATAGGGGGAAGGTTTGGGCCCAATAAAACTAGTTTAACCCCGCCGCAGCAGGTTTGCGCCTGTCCTAAGTCAGGAAATTTATTAAGCCTTTGTGTGTCTTGTCTGTTTTCTAGTTAGTTCACTTTATGTCTATGGGAGTCTAGGATGATGTTTATTTCGCTGAACTTTATTACTCTTTATTTAGGGGCCAACTCCGACCTGCCGTTGGGTGTGGGGTGTCCTCACCGTTCATTGAAGATCTTATGGTGGCTTTGAGTTGTTATTACTCCCCTTTGGGTCGTTGTCTCTTTGACACATTCCCCGTTTCCCTTCTTTTTCCTATTAATTATAATTTTACAATCTATATCTTTGACCAATTTCGGTCCCGAATTCCACTAAGAAACAGGAGATTACACTTCCAACAATCATGGACGATGGATGTACACATGAACACTTGGTATACTTACCAATATTTAGGCCATCACTGTAAGGTACCAATATAAAAAGGCTTATAGCAAAGGGGTGAGAATGTTTTTGGCCTGGATGTGCTTTCGAGATGCACATTCCGGCCTAAACATTGCGGAGCATTTGGACTGAACGTATATATGTATATTGGCTTGTTGCATATTGAAAGGAAATTTCGACACGGAAAGCCTTTTATATTAATTAGAAGGCGTACTGCTACTGTTCTAACTATATCGGTTAAATAACATAAGCATGATAAGTGGGCGCGTTTCAGAAAAGTGTATTCAGACGGCCAAACTTAAGGAAATTTATGAATTGGGAACATATTTGGTCGTTATTGACACCAGTTATTTGGTCCCTGGTGAAATAGATATTGATTGTATGTTTTGTGAGTAATGATTCATCTTTGGTGGTTCCAGTGAAGTTTTTTTTAATTAATACCAATAGGAGGATTCACGACAAACGCCAAATTATTCATCATTGGCTGTTCCTAAGTAACATCAAATTTAGTTTAGAACACAGGCCGATCACTTGGCAGCAATTCCAATTCCAACAAATGCTTTTATGACATTTTTCAACTAGAGATTGTCGGAAACAACAGCTATCCCCCCACTCCCTGTTTGACACAGAAAACAGTTGTTTTACCCCCAAGCATAATTTTTCTCAATATTTTTGAAATCAAACTGTTGATATTCGTTATTTTTACAAAAAGAATCCAGATATATATGTTCGTTAGGCAGAATTAAAAAAAAAAAAAGAAAGAAAAAGGATAAGAAAAAAAACGTGTAAGTGATCTTTGAGACTTTCAGGAAATTGACTTAGATTGGAATCAAATATTTTTGAAATCAAATTGATAACAATGCTTGTACTAAATTAGAGAAACCATTTAAGTATGGTTGCTGGGTAGAATTCCAAAAAATAAATGGTATTTGAGACTTGCAGGAAATTTACCAAAATTTGAATCAAATATTTTTGAAATCCAATTAATTAAAATATTTGTTCTAATTGAAACAAATTCTAAAAGTGTGGTTGCTAAGTAGAATTTCATAAAATATGTGATCTTGGAGATTTTCAGGAAATTTACCAAACTTAGAATCGCATTTTAGAATTCTAGTTATTCAAAATATCGTTTCTACCAAACACTTGCTAAAATACATTATTGCATGGCGCTCAAATTAAAAAAAAATATGACAATCTGTGATAAGGAGTTGAGGAGATCAGTGACGCATAGCTTGTAGACGGTTTCCTGTACCACTATCATAAGTTACATTTTAGCATATTTTTATTTTACGAAAGGATATGGAGTAAATGAACATGAGATATACCTAGTATTTGCAGTAAACCCCCTCGGGAGATAAAAAAAGTAGTATACACTGTTTCTATAGGACTTTTATTTCATGATAACAAAAAAATAATAGTAAAAATATAAACAGGCGTTTTTGAGAGTTAGTATAGTGTCTGGGGGACCCCATTGTTACTGGAGGAACATAGGTATGTTCCTTAAAGGATTGCAAATGTAATAGAATTAAATACGTTAATGATCAAGAGAATTCGTCAAAAAGTGAAAATGATAGCCCGGTAAACCACGTCCGATAAAGTAAGAAATAGCGTTGACAGTTGAAATTGAACGAAAACAAAGAAATCCATAGACATTTATGGGGTTGCGAGTTAAAATGTATACATTTGTCACCAATAACCACCGTTACTAATGTCACTAAAACTTTAACTGTTTATGTCACAAATGAAGATGGAAATCTTTCAATAGATCCCAGATCATTCCTACAATGACATATACCGAGTTTGATATTACACCGGACTTTTCACTTATAGTACGAGGGGTTTCACGCTTGTAGCAGAGCATGCTAACCCTTCCGTAACACTTAATGATACTCCCGGTTTTCAGTTTGAGTTCACACTGTCAGTGCTTTAGTTGTTTATCTTATATATCACATGCTTATCTTTTGGTTTTGTCTTCGTTGACTGTTTCTGGTACCGATTTGTCTTGTTATGGTCGAAATACTTAATAGATTCTTTGGAGCTTTTCAAAATTCTACTTTTCCATAGTCCCGGAGTATATTCACCCGCCCAGTAGTCAGTACTTCGGTGCTTACCAGAAAACCAATTTTATTTGGAAACTTGCAATATCTTAAAATTTTCACCAACTATCTTTCGATACTGTGTGATTGTCTGGCGGGTGCCATATGTAGAGTAGATCACGCTTTCCCTTAGAACACTTGATGATACCTCCCTTTTTATAGGGTGTTACACTGATAGTACTTCAGTTTTGCAGTGTTCTTGTTCGTTTTTGTTTGTTTGTAATATCTTTGTCATGCTGTCTCAATTCGTGTTGCATATGAATTGTCATGTTTTCTTTAATTGCATTTTATTTTAGATTTCCCCTTACATCCTCTTGGCTTTTGGTATTCGTTTGTCGATGTATTTGACTAGGTTTAGATATTCATCTCAAAAAAGACTGTTTCACTTGAAGTTTTCAAAAATTATTCTGGGGCGAAGTTCTAACTTTTCATACCTCAATATTACGTTCAGTAAAGAACGGACAGAATACCTGTATCCAAGAGATGTCAAAATTATTGTACGTCCAGAAATGAAAGCATAAAGAAAGCCTTTTGGAAAAGACAAATTACACACTCAATAAAAAACAAAAGCTGACAGATGAGAATCGTTGCATGTGCATATCCGGAATATCAATTTTGATGAAGCATGGTTTCAAATGGTTCAAAGTCAGGATATTATAGGACTAAAAAATCAGTCTATGTCAACTTGTCTACTTATTCTTGAAGGTAATAGGGTCCATTTATAATGAGTGAGACCTGTATAAATCGGGTTCTTCAAAAATTGATGATTCATGTAGACACATATATGAGAACTGATGAGACATGTGGTTTGAGAAGAGAGTTTTCATACACGTTTCTTCCACCTTGGCTGGTTAGCTAGTCAGTTTAAAAGGAAACTGGCCATGAAAGCAAATAAATATTGTGTTAATTTCAAAGAAACAGATCACATTTGTTTTCAAAACGACATAAACATACATAGGTTATCTGTGAGGAGGAGCGGTGACTGTCTTGGATCTTCAGTATACTAGTTATTCATAATTTTACAATCTTATAAATGTGGTCAGTTTCAGTCCCAGTTTCCGCGAAGTCGTGAAACAGAAGATTAAACTTCCAACATTCATTCATAAAAATTCAAGACTTATCAAAATATCCACAGCCATCATTCAGTTTATCTAGAAAATTGCACGCGAAGGACTAGGTAATGGCAGTCAAGTATTACATTGGGTGGGTGATGGATCAGGCAGCGGTTCGTGAAGAACTTTCTAGGAAAACATTGAAGGTCAATGATTATTTTATTATATTCTATTTATAAGGATAAATTTCTAAAATTTCAATATGTCTGTCAAAATGATTCAACAATACCTATCAATCCATGCTAAATTCATGGTTGGAAAATGTATAGTTTTCTCAAAAACGTTGAAGGCAGACTCCTCACCCACATTTTCCACGTGAAGATATGGTAAAAAAAGGTGTAATTTCGTCTATTTTATTTACAAAATAGACTTGATTTTGCAAGATATTGACAAACTTTGATATTGCAATAACCAATGAACTTATTTATGCAACAAAATAATTCTGTATACAATATATCAACATAAAAAAACATAAAAACTTATATTTTCTGTCCGTGAAGGATCAGGCAACGAACAATTGAGCTTGTGAAGGATGCTCGTGAAGGACTCAACCTTTAAAGAGACTTTTTTTATTTATTAGTTAGAGTAGAGTTTAACTCCAGTGGGCAATATTTCAGCTATATCAGAACGAATGCAATTTATAATCAATTGAAAAAATTTTAGTAAAAGAAGAAAGAAAAAAGGTGGGAGGGATAACCGAGGCAACGAGTTTTGATTGCCACTGGAAAATGGGTGAAATGGGTAGGGAAAGAAAATTTAGCCAAAGTGACTCCGCTCTCTTTAGAAAAAATATAGAAGAGGTCTTTATACTGCATGGAGCGTGGCGTGTCTTCGTTAAGTTTGGCTAAAATGGTTCGCGGTCAGGTTTCCCGTATTATGACCTGACTTATACGCATAGACAGGACATTCCCCTATCCACCTACTGGGGAAGCGCACGGCAGCTCTGTAGCCGGAGTCCCTGAAACCCGATTCAGGTGCCGGGAATTTGTAAATTATTATAAGACTATTAAAGTATAATTAAACCTCATCAAATGCAAACTAGGCATCCACATATAACTCGTGATATATGTAATGAGGTAAAATTTGAAGTGCATTGAAAGCCTAGTACCTTAAATAGTTATTGTTATGGCGAATGAGTGTACACATTTTTATGAAGATCCGACTAACCGTCTCAGAGAAATCAGCTTAAACGCAAAGGCGAACCTGCAGTTTGACGGACGGACGTATGAACGAAAAAAAAACAATCAGATGGACCCACTTTAAGGATGTAAATTATTAGAAATATTTCAATTTGTGTTATTTTACAGATCAATTTCATTTAGAATGATTATTTAAAACATGTAGAAGGAAAGTAATTTAAAAAAAAACTTCAAATGCTTGTTTTTACTACATTTTGCGTACATAGATGTTCTTCATACCGTCGGGAAACCATTTCAAATGATAGAAATATGTTTTGGGTACAGGCATTTCAAAAGAAAAGGTGGGTTAAACCGATTTTATGGCTAGCTCCCCCCCCCCTTTCCATTGCGGTAGTGTCCGGTAGCAACTCAACAGCAATTGCCATTTAAAGGTCGTAGGCAGTTAAAAGAAATGATCATCCAAGTATTGAGTAAAGAAAGAATTTTGAATCAGAGTTTGGACCGAAACTTCAAATTTTTCCACAAGGGACTGATATCTATTAAATTTTTAATGACCGTATGAGGCGGAATTTTTTTTTTGAAGCCTATAGATTAATAAGGTGGTCATGGAGATAACTGTGTCTAATGAGAAAGTCTTTATAATTGGTGCTAGCTCTCGCGTAATTGTAGTGATTTTATGATGTAAATTTGATTCCGTGTTGTAAATATAATATGTATAATAATCGCACTTTATTAGATATTTTCCTTCTCGTCTTGTATCATTTACAGCGGAATTAAAAATTGAAATGATTTTTTTTATGCGAACAACATTTTGGGCAACCCATACTATTATATCTTATTTTTTTTTAAATCATCGGAGAACTTCAGGGTTATATACTTGCATCAGCAGATCAAATATCAAATTGTCACTGGCTCGGTCAAGTCGATCCTTCACGAACCAAAATTTACGTTGCTTGATCCTTCACGTGCAAGAAAAGAGCTTTTTGGTCCAAATTATCCATGCAAAACTATATAATAGAGATATGACATCATCCTAAAGCTTCTTCTGACAATATGTGTTAATATCTGTGGGAATATCATAACAAATAATGAGAAAAGGATAACTATCGTATCAAAATATGACCAAATGATCGCATAGAGTAAAGTGCTGTCTTTTTCGTTTTTCAGAATACTGCAAGGTATATTCGTAATTTTTTACACCAAAATAGCCATTTATGACTACCATTTTGACAGACAGTTTTAGTTTTTACCTGCGTCACCAACGGTGACCGCAGGTCTAGGAGCCGCTCGACTCCGTCCGTCCGTCCGTCTGTCCGTCACGCTTTGGGGGTACCAAGTTTGTGTAATCTGAAACTCCAACACCTTTAACCCGATACTTTGAAACTTTGCACAGTTGTTCTGGACACATTGAAAATGTGCACCTTTCCTTTTTGGTGAGATTTGGAAAAAAATTGTGGAATTTATCTATTGTTGAACTTAGTCATTTTTTCATCAAATTTTAACATTACGGTACTGAGTTTGTGTAATCTGAAACTCTGACACCTTATTCCTGACGCTTTTGAAACTTTGCGCCGTTATTTTGAACACATTGAAGATGTGCACCTCCCCTTTTGGTGAGATTTGGATAAAAATTGTCGAATTTATGCACTGTTGAACTTAGTCATTTTTTCATTAAAGTCATTAAATTTTAACATTACAGTACTGAGTTTGTGTAATCTGAAACTCTGACTCCTTATATCTGGTGCTTTTGAAACTTTACACAGTTGTTTTTGACACATTGAAGATGTGCTCCTCCCTTTTTGGGCAGATTTGAAAAAAAAAATGTCGAATTTATGCATTGTTGAACTTAGTTATTTTTCAGCATATTTTAACATTACAGTGCCTGGTTTGTGTAATCTGAAAGATTTACATTTCTGACTAAATACCTTTGGAAGTTTTTACTGTTGTTTGAACACATTGGTGATGTGAACCTCCCCTTTAGGCCAGTTTTGTTTTTTAAAAATGTCAAATTCATCTATTATTGAACTTGTACTTTATTCTATCATATTATATCATCATGGTACTCAATTTTTGTCCAGTGAGGTTGCAGAGTTTTGAACGCATTGACCATGGGCAGCTGTTCTTGAATTTTTGCATTGCTTTCATATGTTTTCTCATAAAGATTCAAAGTGTGTGTTTATTTGAATTTCACCTTTGCTGAAGTGATATGGACTATTTTCATTTTATGCTTTGTTCAACTTTGTACAATTAGTTTTGTTTTTTTCCTTCTTTTTTGTCTATTAAAGTATATAATAGGGCATCTTCCCTGGTCAAGGGTTGCTATCAGCTTCTCTCCTCTTCACCCTTTGCATATTTAGCCACAATTTGTGAAACATCAGTTTCAAATTATCTCCCTTTGAAGTAAGAGTTTCAGTATAATTTATTGTAATAAAAAATGATTATTTATTGCATCTAATAATACAACAATTCACAATATATTTGACTTCAAGGAAATAACCCTTCAAAAGTAAAGCATGGACATTTTGCAAAATGGAAAAATCACTGAACGCCATATTTTAAGTTCTATTGTTTTGATATATATTCAAAATCTGAATGTAAGTTAATTAATTGGTTGCAGTGAAGGTTAACTGCAACCAATCAAAGACGTGGATTTGAGACTACAGAAATCCAGCTTGATCTGAAAGGGTGAAGATGAGAGGAGCGGATCGTAACTCTTGGCTAGCGAAGATGGTAATAGGGTTGAACTTAATATAATCCCAATTACAACTTGCATTTGAAGAATTTTTGGTAATAAGGTAAATGAATACTTGTTTGAATCGGTAAACCTATACATGATATTTTGTTAGATTGAAAAAAAAACACTTTCTAAGTTGAACATGAGTGACGGTGACGCAGGTCCAGACATGTAATTGGTCTTGTTTAGATTTCATTTTTGCTTTTAAATAATTGTCTATTAAAAGTTTAAAAATGACTAAAAATCACTAATTTATTCCTTCACGAACCGTTGCCTGATCCATCACGCACCCGATGTAATACTTGACCGCCATTACCTAGTCCATCACGTGCAATTTTCTCGATAAACGGAATGATGCCTATTTTGTTAAATATCACACTGATTAGGATGTCATCACAATGCTGAAATTTTGTATTGATAACATATTTGTAGTATTTGACAGACAAGTTTTATAGCAGACAATTGGGATTCCTACGGGGACTAATTGTCCGCCACTTTTATCCGATTTGTTTCTTTATTCGTATGAAGCAGGGTTCATACAATTGATAGTTTAGAAAAAGGACAATAAGCTAGCCAAGTCAATTAATTTCATCATTCGTTATAAAAATGATGTTCTTTCATTAAACAATCCTCATTTTATGGATATCCTTCATCTTATACCACTATGAGCTCACAATTAAAGAGATCATTGACACGCCATCAACATCATACATGGACTTACATGCCTCTACATTGTCAACTCTGGACGTCTGAAAGCAAAAATTTGCGACAAGAGTGATTATTTTGGCTTTCCAATAGTTAACTTCCCATTTTCCCATATTCCCAAATATCCGGCATATGGCGTCTACATTCGCTATTGTTGTACCTGTATTTTGTACAGCGATTTGTACACAGACTGAAATTACTGTCTCAAAAACTTATACACCAGGGGTATGTTCAGTCACTGTTGCAATTGCTATCACGGAAGTTTTACGGTCGTCACCATGATTTGACAGACCGTTACAATGTTTCTTTTTCACAGATGAGAATATGTATGTTTGGGTTCAGACTGACAAACACCGACTGTAACACCAGTGAAAATGAAATACCGTCGGACCGACGGACATGTCCGGCAAAATCGGCACCAGTCCGGTGAAAATTTCTATTTTACCGGTCCTTATGTCCGGTAATATTTTGGCTCATACATAAGGAAAATTCTGTGTCTGAGAAGTAAATCTTTGTGAATGACTTTTAAATAGTATAACTCCATGTATTCCTGGTTGTATTTTAATCTAAAATGTGAGATCTTTTGATCAATTGTCTGATTTTCAGTTTATTTATCGAGGGCACAATAGTGTAGGGGAAAGAAACTTGCACAAGATGTTAAGTTTCCATATATGGTAGTTCCATATATGGTATACATATTTATAAGCCTCTTTCAACTGGAGCACCCCCAACAGAGGGGATAAATGCAGATTTACTTCTGAAAAGAGGTTTGTTAGTCAAAAAGAATACAGGTCATATGCCAAAAACATTTTTCTTTGAAAGGAAGCATTTCTTATAGTTAATTAAAGTTGTTTCATCTCCCAAATGAAAAAAAACATGAAGCTTTAGGGAAAGAATTTTCATTTTTTTTTTTGTACATAACCACATGATACATTGTATTAAACTTGGATGATTTTTGATGCATCTTGCTACATCTTGGACTTTTTTTAAAGCCTTTTATTCTTGGACAAAGAGTCATAGTACAGAAAGGTACAGTCATATCAAAAAGGCCAGAAGCATTGCAGGACATTCCATAATGCAAATAAGAAAAGGCTGTCAGACTGAACATAAATCTACAGAACCTACTGTATCAGAACATGTTGCAGATGTCAATTATTTACCTGACATTCGTCCTGTTGGCTGAAAAATTTTGCCAGACAGACTGAAGTTTTGTCTGATATCGATCCTTCAGTCAGGCAGTTTTCGATGTGTGCAATGGTAAAATTTTTGTAACATCATTATGACCTTCAGTACAAATGTACTATCAAAAGAAGAAACAAGGGATTAAAGTGCACAATTTACCAGACAACACTTTTTTTTGGTTCAGCCTAGAAAATGCATACTTTACTTGTCTGAAGGGAAAAGTGTCATCTCATGTTAATTTCACTTCTTTTCTAGTTATTTTACTTCCATTGACATAAAACCAGAACACAGAAGCTTCGGTCTGGTAAAAGTTGATTCGGTCTGGTAATTTTTTCGGATTCACCAGACCGAATGTCCTGTAAAAATTTTCAATTTTCGTATTCACTGTAACACAATCGGACACTTCACTAACTATGTGACGGGTGCTACGCGTGGAGCAGATCATGCTTACCCGTCCGGAGAAACCGATGACACCAACACTGCTATAGTGCTTTAGTTTTGTGGCGTTTCTGTTCTTTTTTGTTTACATTATATTTGGCTTGTATTTGTCATGCCGTCTCAATTTGTGTCAGCTATGAATTGTCGCCGTGTTTTTTTTTATTTTTTATTTTGGAATTTCCCCTTTCCTTATTTTGCTTCGGTGTTCGTTTGCCGACTGTGTATCATGGACTGAGTAACACTTGGTATAGTTGCCAATATTTAATTAATCACTGGAAGTGGAAGGTACCAATATTAACAGTTTATGATAAGGAGTCAAAATGTTTTGGCTTGAATGTGCTTCAAAAATACACACACCGTTCTAAATCATATGGAGCATTTCGATTGAACGTAAATCTTAATGTATTTTTTCTTATAATTCGGAGCAGCTCGTTTCAGACTCCTGTGGTGCATTTCTAAGAAATTTTCTTACGGGAAAACCTTTCATTAAAAGAAGACGTACTGCAACGATTTCACTCGAAGATTTCCTAACGATATCTGTTATGACATGAGCAGGTGTGGTCGGGAAAAGTGTAGTCAGTCGGCCTACGGCTTTTACGTATGACGTTGACCTATTGTCCTTCTCTACAATTTTGACCCTTTCATCGAAGTCCATTTCCATTTGTTTTAACTTTTCTTCTTGGCGTGTTATTTCCATTTCTGCAGAATTCATAAAATTTTGTAGTCTACCCAATCGAAAAGCATCAACTTGCACATTTTCAGGTTTCTTTTTCGTCAGAACGAAAATAAAAATCAGAAATGACAGAGTGACAATGCCTGCGAGAACATAATACCAATAATTCTTCAACCACATTTGTATTTCATCGGCTGTATTCTTGCTAAAAACAGTTTTCATTGCGTCCACACCTCCCTTTGATATGCATCGCCCTTTGTCTTCGCAGAATCCGATCATGCTGTTACACCTGTTTCCGGGTCTTATATACAAATGTTTGCCATCGTTCCTATAAATGGAAAATGAAGAAGCTGGTAAACATTGAGATGAATTTGAAAACTTACAGCAAACTAAGCATTCATTTTCTGGTTTATCAGAACATCTACACAACTCTAAATCAAATTTATTGCATATGCTGTTTGTGCATAAACCATCACTGCAAATTTTTCTACCATTGTCGCAAATTGTTGCGTCAACCTTGTTCTCATTTTTAGGACAGTCCGCAGATGTGCCACTACAAACTGCATCAAACTGACACTCAGAACTTGCGCTACAAATGTGCTGTGTTGAATTTGAAATAAATTTGCATTCGGACGTGCAGCACGGCGAGTTCTTTGCGGAACATTCGTAATTGTACGGATGCGATCGTCGCAAAGTACAAGGTGGGTCGAGACTTGCGGTGTATCCTCCAGGGGAACAACAAGGGTCTATGAATGAACAGGTACTTTGATCACCACAATCACATTCTTCGCCGGGTTCAACAATAAAGTTACCACAGTAGGGTCCACTATAAGAGATGAAACACCATCCTTTATTTCTGATAACAGGATACATATAGTTGATACTACAGACTGAAAATTTATTGTGATTCGGCTTTGAACCCTCATTTGCATATGTATACATGATATAGTTTCCGTTTTCGTCATCTGGAGTACACATGCTGTTTCCAGTAGGATCGTGAGAACTTCCGAAATTGTGACCAAATTCATGTGCGATTACAAGCCCAAAGTTATAGCTCAGAAGACGTTCTCCATAGTTCAACATCGTAACAACAGCCGTGTTCAAGCTGTAATATTTCCTGTCCTCCGAATATATGATTTGTTGTTGACAAATACCCCCAGCGCTTCCGTAAAAACTCGAGCTAGCAACCCATGCCAGACCAAGAATTCCACCATCAAAATCTCTGTAAGTAAATGCCATTGCCAAACAATATCGATCAAAATTGTATTGTGAAAACGTGTCTAGATAGTCATACACATTCAAAGACTCGTCGCCAAGTGTATATAGGTAGGAGCCTTCGCTCTTGTAAATTGTAATTTTGGAAATTTGGAACCCAATGTTATCACCGTATCCATCTCCGTTAAAATCGGTACTCCTGAAAATAACATCGGCATCACCTAAACGGTACACAAGCTCAGATACAGTTTCTCCAACTGACTTCCTACCTACATGCTCATAAAAAGTGTGGTCTGCAACTAAATTAACGGTACATGATGTAGAACTTGCAGACCTTTTCGTTCGGAATCTTTGATTTTTAAACGTGTTTGATTTGATTTCTTTTGAATATTTCCTATTCGCTTTCAAATTATGCTTCATAAGTTTTTCCATATGTTCAGCTGTATCAAATTTAAGTTTGTTTATGTTATCGCTGTTTGCCTGGTATACGATGATCAAATCGGCACTGTTATTTGTGCTAAAATTAATCAGAGGCTCTATGAAGTAATATTGCTCATCTATCATAAAATGTCCATCAAACTGATTATAATTATTGATTTTGCCATAAACTAAAGAATCGGTCCTATTATTCACAATCCCCTTGTACACTTGAAAATAGTGTGGTGCCACGTGTTCCTTTTGTTCAGATGATTTACCATGTACTTTTATTTCAAAGTCGGATGAAAACATAAGTTCAAAGGACACCAAACATAATGTAAATTTTTTGTCAAATGAAGACAAGAAAACACTCTTGTGACACATTTCATCAGTTCTTATCAGTAACATCTTCGTTATTTCAAAATTTGATAATTGTCGGTAAGCGTCTTTCCCTTTGTGCATGAATTCACTGCCTTTGCCACTAGTTTTTTGCGTTTTCTGGAATGTCATGTTATTTGTAAATGCTGACAACTGAACTGCAAACAATCCTGTTGAAATTGTGGTTATAAACAATAAAATGAATTGTGACATATCTTCTTAGAGCATAGCCAGTCTAGATAGTTAGAATATCAAATATCAAGATCATTAGAAATTATAGTTTGTATTTCCCTCCATCTGTACTTCTAAGCTACTTCCGGGCCAGAAATTTACAAATAAATGACGGATACGCTTGTAATATTTCCGACACTGACGAAGAAAAAAAAAATCCCCCTAAGGAAAAATATCACACGGTATTTGATTCATCAAAAGAGACATGGTATCACACTAATGTCTGTTAAGATGTCTCCCATTGGAAACATTCACTATTTTAGCCTAAGTGCCGTAACCCGTTTCCAGCAAATCAAACCGTATTTCACCGTAATTTAGAAAATTAACTTCCGGTAAAAACAACGAAGACAAGACGGATTTTTAGCAAAATTTATTCAAAATGAGTTATTTAATGGTTTGTCACGCCACAAATAAATCATTCATCATTGAAAACTCAACTCCCTCTAACAGAGTAAGTTAATTAAACACTTGTAATTAAAGATCCCCACAGTCAAAGAACTAAAACCACAGGCACTTGTTTCTATCCACTGGGCTCGAGAGTCCACGCCAGTACGAAAACAAGTTAAGCTTTTTAAAAAAGCTTCCCGGTTTATAGCCATCAATACATTTATTGGGCATATATATATGTAACAAAGAATTAAATAATTGGAATGATTGTTTAATCTGGGATAAAATGTACTACACCCTGCTAAGCTCACCTCATTGTACTGTATTGTCTACACTGACAAATATATATACACACAATTAGTTTTACAAATAATACTGGCATCCCTAGGAGCAACAAATCCATACCTGTGTATATGGATACATTTATAAATTGTAAAAGATGCTTTATATCAAAATATTAAATTCCATCCTGCTACACAATATTTTATGAAATATTCAAACAATCTTTGGTTTAAAGCTGCGACAAAACAGTTTCATTAGTGTTTGGGCCGTAGATATATAATTATGCACATTTCCCATACCCTTAAGCCCTCAGGATAGATAATAATATCAGAGAAATTCTGCTGATCGGATCAGATTCCGACCTTTTTAAAATACAGTTTGACGGATTCCTAAAGCTACCATGGCAACCGGGAATAAAGAAACGATTGCCTTTCCCTATACCAGTTGACTCCAATGTAGCTAGTTTGGGTATTTGTCGTCCCTTACTTGTCCACGGTTGTATTTCGCAAACTGATTACATTGAAGGCAATGACAATGTAAAAATATATGAGGCAATCAGTTCATAGTTAAATTCAAGTTTTTCCAATGTCTATTCGAATGGTTTATATCGATGTGCAAATCAGCGGGATTATGGGGACGACGCACATCATTTAGCACCAGTATTACAAAGGAACTTCTGACCAATGAGCAAGCTTTGTTTTCGTTTCTGCAGACATGCTTGCAGCAAACCATTCTAGTACCCGATTTCCATGGAAACAGGGAAAAAAAAGCCTTCTTTTTTTTTCGTACTGGCGTGGACTCTCGAGCCCGGTGGATAGAAACAAGTGCCTGTGACTAAAACCCCAGCCACATTTTCAGAGCACAGGGGCTTGTGAACTAATTTTAGAACGATATATATGCTCAAGACCCAATGAAAATAACAGGAAGAGCAGACTGTTGTTTTCATTGGGTCTTGAGCATATAGGGGAAAGTCGTGATATTTCGATCAGTCAATTTCAGTGGATTGGATATCTCCTGTTACATGTACCTGCCTGACAGTGTTGTCAATGCATGTAGAGACATTTTATTGGGATACCAGTAGCTACTGTACAGCTCACACGGATGAACTCAAAGTCCTTGTTTTTGGGTGGATTTTCGTGACGTGGACTGATTAGCTGATTCCGTGTAGCAGGGTGGATGATCGCAGATGTCCACCTTAATACGTGACCCAACTTGGACAAATTTTTGAAAACAGAATCCTCGTGGAACCATCGCAGCCACACAGAGAAATTAATTTTTACATGTACATATGTTTAATTTTGTCACAAACATGCAAAGCGAGGAATATTTACATCTTTCTTCAATTGTATCCTAGGACTATTTACATTTCATTATTTGTCCCAATCATATCGTAGTTCATGAACGTAATCCAAGTGCATGTAAATAAATAAATAAATAAATAAAACATTCAACATTCCTAGATGTGTATTTGTTATCAAAAGCATGCTTCAATTGTTGATTGAGCGTCTCTACCTAATGTGTATTCATATTACCTGAGATATTGTTTTTTTTCATTGGTCGGTTTTTAGTTCTATTTTTAGAAAATTACCTATGCGTATCTATTATGTATATAATCTAATGGCTTCCGAAAGCACTCCTGCTTTATGTGCTATTTCCAGGCTTTATTTTAAATTTTAAGCTATTTATGATAAAGATTTGATAGAAAACGATTTTTGACAGAATATTTTGCTAAAAGTTATAAAGCCGAGACCTGACAAGTGAAAATTACGCAACTATAAGACGCAGAGGGATTCTTGCTGTTGACATTGAATATTTTATTTTATTTTCCATCCATGCAAAGTTCAGCTTGAACATATTTGAAAGAACATTAATTTGACAGAAAATACATGGCTTTTTTCACGGCAACGAAACAACCAAAGTATTTTAGGCTTGCAATTATCGTAATTCTAAAATAACTATGACGATCCCATGGGAAAACTTGTTGCAAAGAAAATTCTATTTTAACTTCAACTTGCCAAACTTTCTGATTATAATGATTTGGGGAAAAATGATCATTTGTTGACATTAAGCTCATTCCTTTCTAGTTATATTTTCAATGATTTCTAAATGTTGACCCATGATGATTCTGGGTTCAACACGATGTCACGAGGGGACCACACAGGTAAATATTTTTGTCCACGTTTTCAATCTAGTTGTCCACATTCAAGATCGCGGTGGAATTCCACGTTTGGCAAAATTTGTCCGTGATGACAAAGGTAATTTCGATCACCAATTTCAGAGCTCTGACACGATACACTACAGCTAGATTTTAGCCCGGGGTTTTAGGGATGTTTATTTCTAAGACATGCCAGTGATTTGATAAATAAAAGATGTTCTAAGCCAGGGTTTCTTTGAATCTGATCCACATTTATCGCAAATAATGGACGATAAGTTCTTATATTTTTTCCTTTCGTTAAAATTGTTAACATTGGTACATCAGGGATCGTATACTAATAAATATACATCCTTTGCTCACATGACTTTGAAAGGCCCGATTAATATTGAAGGCCTCAATGGGGTCCCTTTTCCTGAAATCCTGTCAATTTTTGCCCCACTGTGACTTTTCCGTTTCATGGACGGGAACTATTATACAAATATCCTTAAAGATACCAAATTTTCTCGTTTCACCGGCTCAATTTGCAGCGATTCCTCCTTCCCTCTTGACGTCCTTTCCTATATTCACCAGCGTGCATTTTTTCCACAATCCCATTTCCCACTTACTTAAAAATGCCAATCCCGCTGACCCCTAATCCTTGAGATCCACTATACTGATTGTAGCACATATTTCATATAGGTCGACTGTATGGTTTCTGCCCTCCGCAGATAGTGTTCAAAGTTTTATGCATTCTGCGCCCATAAAGCACAAACTACAAGAAATATACCGGATTGCGTCTGGGCACAGATTGCACATTTTGGGGCACAGGTTGTAAAGTTTGGGGCACAGATTGCATATTTCGGGGCGCAAATTGCATATTCACGGTCGCATGTTGCATCATACAGTGCATAGGTTATATTAATTGAACTTGAAGGTTATGGTTTAAATCATGTAAAGGGTTAGAGTTATATTCAAAGAAAGGGTTAGTTATAGTCAGGGAAAGTGTACAAAATGTAAGGGTTGTAGTCAGGGAAAAGGTTAGGATTATTTTTAAGGAAACGGATAAGGTTGAACTAAGGGAAAGGGTTAGGGTTGAATTAAGGTAAAGGGTTATGGTTGAATTAAGGGAGAGGGTTACAGTTTAAGTAAGGGAAAGTGTTAGGGTTATAGTCAGTGAAAATGTTATGGTAATAGCCAGGGAAGGATTATTGGTTAAATCAAGAAAAAAAGTCACGGGTTATTTCATTCACGTTTTTATATATAAATCAGCAGACAAGACTAGTGATAACAGCCATGCAGTGTTTGTCCTCTCTACTGCCTCTTTACAAGTATATTATTCATAATGCACGTGTATACGTAAAATACTAGTAGGTTAGAGCAGCAATTACAGTTGCAATCTGCCTTTCAATACTTGCAATCTGAGAATACCTATGTCTAGCACACATGTTGTAGAACTCTGTCTCTCAATACTTGCAATTTGCGCCCCAATATTTGCAATTTGCTCCCCAATATTTGCAATCTGCGCCCAAATACTTGCAATCTGCACCCGGGCGCATACTGCAAAAATGCAAGATAGGAGCGCAGATTGTATGAAACCGTGCAATCTGCGGACGGTGCCGATTGACAAGATTTTCATGTCGTACCTACCTCCATATTTCAGAGATTTGAGAAACCACGTTAATTTCATGAATCCAAAGTGTAAACCTTGGTACTAGTACATAACCTTCTCTGTCCGCTGATACGCTTGATAAACTTCAAAAAGTATAATGGTTATTTATTTATTGTTGGAGTGAAAGGGGTTCCACAAAGAAGTGTGCGTGAAAAGGGGGAAGTGTGGTTCAGACGCTGGAACTAGTTGGAAATGAAATTTCATTTTTGTTTTAGCCCAGTGCTGAAATCACAAAATCGCATAATTATAAACCATTTTTAATTGCCGTGTGTTGTGTGCATACAATGCTGAGGGGCTGGAAAATTTTGTTGAAATATTTATAATTCAAGCTATTGTCGGACTCTTACGTACATGTATTGTAAACTTCAGTTTTTTATAAGATTACATGTATCTGCAAAACTTAGTCTTAGACGGCCACGACTCGAGCAGTTTACACATGTTATTAGTGCCATATATCCGATGTTAATACCATTTTGGATTTTGAATAAAACTACATTAAATGTCTTGGTCCAGTCTGTTTTCACTTACTGTGAAACTTTCTGTTAGTTTGATATGAGTAACATGTGGAAGGTCTACAAAAGTCTCTAAATGATTTAAGGGCATTATCTCCTTTGAGATACGCCAGGTCGGCGGCTTTTTGTTCATCAAACATACATGTGTATGGCGCTAGAGTCAATATGGTTGACCGATCCCCCAAGATGATGGAAAGCCGATGCCTGATTCTAAAAATTCCTATTGCTGCATGCCTACATTATGTATACTGGTATATGAGAAGTTTGGAAATCCTGATTTTGGATAATGTAATATTTCGTCTTGACTCTTGATAATGATTTCCATGCAGTGTTCCTACGCATGGTAATCGGCACAAAGAAATCCATGAGGATAGATTCCAGTTGCGGTGGGGGACTATACACAACCACTTCGCAAAGTAACTAAGACTAAAAAGTCGTATTTATTTTTATCCCCGCACTTTCGAAGAAAGTTCGGGGATAGGGTCGATTCAATAAATCTGTCCCTACCTGAACTTCCTGACCAATCAAATGCAGTGATGTTGTGACTGATTCGTAGTTTGCTTCTACATCAATATTTGACAGTTCCTTTGTAAAAAGATGACACAATGCTACATTGTGTATGAATGTGTACAATATTTTGTCTGTAACCATCCAAATTTGATGACATTG